>RBNI01000034.1:0-51168 GCA_003990745.1 Jimgerdemannia flammicorona | reverse complement strand
AAAAAAAATTTGAAAAAAATTTTTTAGATTTTTTTTTAACTTTTTATTTATTAGTAAAAAAAAAAATTTAAATAAAAATTATATATTATTTTTTTTTGCAGGCAAATTTGTCTGTATTACAGCCTAAGGGATAATATTAAAAGTTAGAAAACTGCTCAGACTTTGCTAGAGATGATGTCATCAATAGTGATGTCATCAAAGACTAACCAGATAGTGTCTAAATCTATAAATAGCTTAGAAGTCATAGTATAGTTAGATTAGCCTTGTATGATATAACTGTGAACTAACTCAGCAGTCAGACAATCTCTTAATATGTCAGATTATACTTATACTATATGATTGCATTCTGACTCAGTAAGATACTAAGTGCTACATTCATATCTAGCCTAGTCCAGATAGCTCCTCACTAGTATAAATACCCCCTCCCCAAGACCTCAGAATCCCAGACTTGAATATATAAGAATATTTTTAAATACTTTCACATAATATCTCTTTATATAACTACTCCTAGTATAGCAATATCATAAATAATGAATAAATCTATTTAATAATTCACAAATCACTCTTAAGTAAATCTACTCTCTATTAGATCCTACTCCTAACCCTATCATGAAATTTCCTAATTGGGGGGTTCACTAAAGCATCTACCATCACAACTCAGCAGTACTAGAATTATTTTTAGAAATTGTCCATGACTTGCTTGTCACGATTGGGGCTGATATATGGGCTGGTGTACAGGCTGGTGTATAGGCTGGTATTATGGGCTGTGTACGGGCTGGTGTACAGGCTGGTGTATAGGCTGGTGTTATGGGCTGTATATGGGCTGGTATATAGGCTGATATATGGGCTGGTGTATAGGCTGGTGTATAAGGGCTAGATGCACTTATATATATATACCAATTATTTTAAATAACTTGTCAGTCTATCAGACCTTCTTTCTATACATCTACCCATCTATCCTTCTACATATACTATAATGGCTGAAATATTCTGTCAACAATTTTTCAATGTTGAACAACCATTCCAAATTTCTGCACAAGAATTCAAAAAGCAGTGGCCACACATATCAAATATATGGTCAATTCGGACTACAGGTGAACCCAAAAATGGCAATAGTTGGACAACATATATATGTTGTCTGACAAAACATGTAAAATCTAGTATACGTCAAGATGGAGTTCCTGAAGAAAAGTGCAGAAAAACCAAAATCCATGAATCTGACCAGTGTTCTGCAAAAATCAAGATTACTCATTTGGAGACAACATAAATGATATAAATCGAACGATATCAAAATTTGCCTAATCATACACATACTCTTGAAGAAAGTGATATGCTAAAGCATTCTGAGGCTATCAAGACTTTAGCAGCTGAAGAAGCAAGCAAATTATATCATCCATCTGCTATTACAGCTGCTGTCAAGGAAATTACCACAAAACAATTTGGAGAAGAATCTGGAGTTGAACATCTGTGTCGAATTGAGGTTGCCAACATTCAGGCAAAAATCTGAGGTCTAATGAATATGCATCTGATTGGTGATGATAATCTGGAAAAAGACATTAAAGAAGCTACTAGTTATCTGAAGAACCAGCAATATCAGGTGGACTATTTTCATTCTGGTGAACTAAAAAAAGGCTTTAGTTTTGCTAGACTAGAACAATTGACAAAGTTGACAAAATATGGCTAGCTAACTCTAATTAATTCAACACACAATACTAATAAGTGGAAATGGCGCTTATTTACATTATATATTCGAGATGGTGTTAGATGTTGGGACATTGGTGGTCATATCTTTGTTAGTGATGAAGATAGCTTAATGGTTGCAGCTGGACTAAAAAGGATTCGATCTATGGCACCTAGATGGCAACCTCAATATATGTTATCTGACCAAAGCAACATTGAAGCAAATGGAATTACAATTGTATTTCCAGGAATTCAAGGAGATGAACAAGAATGTGATATCATCTTATGTACAGTACATACTATGCATACATAGATGAGAAAATTTATCACACTCAAACATGTGCTAAGATGATCCTTGCAATGCACAAGAGGACTCAAATTGGTTGTGACGCAGTTATTCAAGAAGCTATCAATAACTGTCTTGTTCAAGATGTCGCTCAGTATATTCGCAGAAATTATATGAAGAATACCAAGAAATGGGCATTGTGGGCCAGACAACACTCACCTTTGTTACTACAAGTAACTTCAACCAATGCACTTGAGTCTTACCACAGTGAACTGAAATCAATAACTTCAGTTACTTTTGGAATTATTGGTATGTATAATTTTAATTCTGATCACTTGCTCATTTGCCGCTCAATTGCTCATTTGCCGCGTGCTTGCTCACTTGCTCATTTGTCACTTGCTCAATTGCTCGTTTGTCACTCGCTCAATTGTTCATTTGCCACTCGCTCAATTGCTCATTTGCCACGTACTCGCTCACTTGCTCATTTGCTGCTTGCTCACTTGCTCGTTTGCCACCCGCTCACTTGCTCGTTTGCAGCTTGCTCGCTCACTTGCTCATTTGCGGCTTGCTCACTTGCTCGTTTGCTGCTCGCTCACTTGCTCGTTTGCTGCTTGCTCAATTGCTCATTTGCCACTCGCTCAATTATTTATTTGCTGCTCGCTCAATTGCTTGTTTGCCGCGTGCTTGCTCACTTGCTCATTTGCCGCTTGCTCACTTGCTTGTTTGCTGCCTGCTCACTTGCTCATTTGCGGCTTGCTCGCTCACTTGCTCGTTTGCAGCTTGCTCACTTGCTCGTTTGCCACTCACTCAATTGCTCATTTGCCACTTGCTCAATTGTTCGTTTGCTACTTGCTCAATTGATCGTTTGCCGCGTGCTCGCTCACTTGCTCATTTGCCGCTTGTTCACTTGCTCGTTTGCCGTCTGCTCACTTGCTCATTTGCGGCTTGCTCGCTCACTTGCTCATTTGCGGCTTGCTCACTTGCTCATTTACCACTCGCTCAATTGCTCATTTGCCACTCGCTCAATTGTTCATTTGCCGCTCGCTCAATTGATCATTTGTCGTATACTCGCTCACTTGCTCATTTGCCACTTGTTCACTTGCTCATTTGCCATCTGCTCACTTGCTCATTTGCAGCTTGCTCGCTCACTTGCTCGTTTGCAGCTTGCTCACTTGCTCGTTTGCCACTCACTCAATTGCTCATTTGTCACTCGCTCAATTGTTCGTTTGCCGCTCACTCAATTGCTCGTTTGCCATGTACTTGCTCACTTGCTCGTTTGCTGCTTTCTTACACCGATTTTTTTTTCCTCCCCTTTTTTTTCAATATTATTAGGAGCTGCTTACAAAATAATTGAAATTGATAACAAGAAGTATGGTGATTCAGAAAAGGCAGCTTTTATTTTTCGCACCAGCAGAATTTCTTTGGCTGATATTTCTGAAGATATTTTGGATGAAATTCACAAATTTCTGTATCCAGTTCAAAAATTAATTGGTGATGAAGCTCTTGCTGTAGCATCAAGATTAGAGAAGGGTAAGGCAGTTCCTGACTTGAAAACTGCAGAATGTTACTGTCAATTTTTTACTTGTTATCTAGTACCTTGCAGACATATTTTTCATGAGGACATTTATGGTACAAAGCTTCTTAGTCCAGAATGCTGGATGACATTTCAACAACTTTTTAGTGAAAATGGTTTTGAGATTTATCAAAGTCATGAGTTAGTAGAAATACCACAAATTCTTCAAACAGAAGAAGAGAGAGAGGCTAACAAATGTTGCCTAGCATTCAATGAATTGTTGGAAAGACTGAGAGATCAGTATTTTAAAATAGAAGAAACTGGAAATATCAGACAGACTGACAATTTTGTAAATATCTTAGCAGCTACTTTAAATCCTATATTTATAGCTCAAGATGAATAGTTTTATTATCTTCTGTTATCATTTATTTTATTTTTGCAAGATTTTTTTTTTTTTTTTTTTTTTTTTCTTTCTATTTTATAAAATTAAATTCTCAACCATTGATCATAACAAGCAGCAAATTGAAAATTTCTAAAAATAATTCTGGTACTGCTGAGTTGTGACAGTAGACACTTTAGTGAACCCCCATAATAGGCAGTATGGTCCCCGAGAGTTTTCTAAGCCAGAAGGTAGTTTCCTTGATATCTTGTACATAGAAGGGTCCTTTCCATTTAGGCTCCAGTTTTCATGACTATGAGGCATCTACTATATTTCAATATAGTAGGACCTTTTCTCTGATTTGGATGGGTTTTAAGATCTTGTGATTCTTTTCTATATTCTTTCTTATCAGCACTTATGACTTGATGATGTAATCTTCAGCCTTCTTTCTGATTTGGTGTAGTCTCCAGATTTCTGAGTCAACCTGTCTCCAAGTTAGGTCTAGATTTATGGCTGAGGTTCCATCAGAATCTTCTTCTCCAAAGAGCATTTCTCTTAGGGTAAAGTGTGTACTCTGTAACTATATATCTTATAGGACAGAGAGGGCAGTTGGGAGGTAGTTATTCTAATTATCATATGTGTCTGAAATCTTCACCAGGATGTTCTTGAGGGTCTTGTTGATTCTCTCTGTCTGTCCATTTTCTTGAGAGTAGTATGCAGTGGTCTTGATGTGTTGAATCTTGTATTTCTGATATATTATCTCATAGAATCTATTGAAAAATTCTGTGCCACAGTCTGTAGTAATTTGCTTTGGTGTCTTGTAGCAGCAGATGATTTCTCAGTACAGGAAGTTGGCTATAGAGAGGGCATTGGCTTCTTATAATGCTCCTGCTTCTATCTATTTGGTAAAGAGGTCTACGATAACTATAATATAGCAGTTTCTTGATAGTATTACTAGTAGTGGTACAATGATATTCATTGTAATGTGGTGGAAGGAGATAGGCTCAATTCTTGATAACCTGAGTACCTGGTCTTACTGATCTTGTTTTGGTTTTTAGTACTTGTCACACTCTTTGACAAATTGGCACAGGTCTTCTTCCATCTTGGGCCACTACATAGTTCTTCTTGTCTTGTTGTATGTATTGGTTCCTTCTAGATATCTTTGTTTGTATACTTCTTTCATTACTTGATACTTCTTATATTTAAGTATTACAAGCTTTCTTCCTTTTCTGAGTGTGGTGTTGTCTAGTTCAAACTGTTTCCAAGTCTGGTTGATGATAGTGATTATTCAGAGTTTGAGGTGGTTGGGCATCTTCTGCTGCCTAAGATATGTAGCTAATTAATCCATAGTATAACTCCTTATTCATGTTGAATAGTCTTGATAGGAGTATTTCAGGGTATTCTTGAGAGTGCATCAGCATTGGCATTGGTTCTTCCTGAGTAGTGCTTGACAGTATAGTTATACTCTTGTAGTCTATAGATCTATCTGGCATATATTTCTTTGAGGTTCAGGGTGTGGAATAGCCAGGCAAGAGTGGAATGGTCTGTTTGAATAGTGAAGTATTTCCTGACTAGATAGTAGTGGAACTTATATACTGCCCAAACTACTGCTAAGCATTTGAGCTTGTGTAACTTGTAGTTCTGTTCTGCTCCACAGGTACCTTAGCTTACATAGGAGATGACATATTCATCCATCTTTCTTCTGAGCTAGGACTACTCCAAGTCCTATAGCACTTGCATCTGTCTGCAAGATGAACTCTAGGTTCCAATCTGGTCTTCTGAGGATGGGTGCTTGGGTCAATCTGGTCTTGAGTTCATTGAAGGTTTCTTGGCATTCCTTGGTTTATTCAAATTTGGTCTCCTTCTTCAGTAGCTCATAGATAGGTACTGTAATCTAGTATCATGGGGACATCTTTCTTAAGGGGTATAGCTATTGATGATCTTGTTGTACTACTGCTCATCTGTGAGCTTGGGTATCTTGTTCTTGTTCTTGTTTACCAAGTGCATGAAGACTTCTGTATTCTCTTCATCTCCTTTCTTTATGTCTGGTAGAACTTCTTTGTGGATATTGATAGAGACTTGTACCTTTCTTCCTCTATAATTGATCTACATCTTCTGGGTATCGAGATCAATGATAGCCTTGGCCTTGTGAAGCCATTGGTTGCCAATGAGGATATCATAGTTGATAGTACTTGTAACAATCACATCTACTAGGATAGTAGCTCCTCTTATCTTGATGGAGACTTTTTGAATTTTGCTAAGGGGGGTAGCTTGTATACTATCTACTATAACATAGACTATCTTAGTGGACTCTTCAGTGTCTCAATCTAGGCAGTCAATTGTCTTCTTGCTTATGAGGCATTCTCCAGCACTAGTATCAATAATCGAATCAAAGATACAATCTTCAATCTAACATGGGATATAGGCTAATGTTTTACACTGGTCTTTAGATTCTTCACCTAAGTCTTCTTGATTATCTTCTTATACATTGTGAGCTTTTATGATCTTGTATTCTTAGTTCTTAATAGTGGTTGCAAGTCCTACTCTCAACTGCTGTCTGAAGGCAGGGACTTTAGCTAGTTGTCCAAAAGTAGCATTGATCTTCTATTTCTTGAAGTCCTTGTAGATATCATACTGGTGGATCTTGGTCTTGCACAGCTTTTGTTCCTTCTTGCTTTCACTTTCTCCTAAGACTGGAGTAGTGTCTTCAATGATTCGGCAGATAGCTTTATCTAACTCCATATCTTGATCAATCTCCTCAGATTAGGTCTTGCTTTGGATAGTAACAGCTGAGGTCTTCTTTAGTCTTCCAACTGGCTTACTGTTGCTCTTCTTGTCATAGAGCTTAGACCAGGCTCTGGTACCTTCAGTAATAAAGTAGAATTTGGGCTCTTTGTAGTATTCTTCATCATCAGTATCACCAATCTCCTCAATGACTACTATATTGATTTGTTCTCTAGTTCTGGTAGCATTACTTAGTTGGGCTTTATATTTTGTTTCAATCATACAACTTTTTGCATAGTGGCCTTCTTCTTTATATCTGAAGTATGTGATATTGTATTCTTCTGTAGCAGCTATAAATCTCTATACTGATCTCCTGTTGGCACTTCAGACTTCTCTAACAATATTACCAAGATATGCAGTTATCTCTGCAAACTGCTTGGTGAGTTCCTCCACTGGATCAGCTTTAGTTGCCTTGGAGATAGGTGGGGATAGTTGTCTATGGTGGGTATGATACTAGTTGGCTTTGATGGCTCCATCTTGATGCCAGTTATTTTCTCTATTAAGTGTTTGGCAGGGTGTCTGGAGTCCAATATCTCTGTGCAAAGACCACTTTCTAATCAAGGGTCAGTACAGCTGGGGTAGATTAGATTGCTAGAGCAATTTTAGAGTGAACTCCTTTGAAGAAGGTTGAATCCACTATTTGTTCCTTAAGGCAGTCATCATAGTCAGCCAAGACAATCTGGTAGCAGATTTGGATATAGAATAAGTTGGGATCTTCACTGAGTCTCTGGCAGATAGTGTTGAGTTGATCCTTGAGAGCTTACTTAATCTCTTCAGTATAGTATATAGTTCTGATAAAGGTCTTCATGTTGGCAAGTCTGACTGCACTAGCATCAGCAATAGTGGCTGCATTGAACTTGTCTCTAGTAGGTCCTCTGAGGCTGACTGGTAGAAGGGCTAATTGTATATCCACATTGAGGGCTCATATAGTGGCGAATTGTTCAAAGTCTTCAATGAAGGTCAGGATTAACTCTTCAGTAGTATATCTATAGAATGTAAGGGGATATATTTCTATCTTGTCTTGAATTCTTGCAGGGGTGACTTTTGTAGTCAGAGTAGTTATTGTAGTAGTTGTTCATTTTTTAGCTTGAAAGTGAGAGATTCATCTTAAATCACTAGCCAATGGGTACTAAGTTATTACATAGTAGTTGCTGAGTCCTTCAAATATATCAGATTCTCTTCAAGGTGTATCTCTTAGACTAACTTAAGTTTGTTATAAGCAAGTTCTTATTAGAGTGCCTTCTTAAGGTCTTATAGTCCTCAAACTTCTTATCTTTAAACTGTCTTATTATCTCTTTAGATTGCTTACAAGGAATTGTGTGTATTGTACTAAGAGGAACTGACTTTATTTCAAAGGAAATAAGAGGGGTATTTATACAAAATATAATTCAATAGTTGCTAAGATAAAAAGCTAAATATAAATTCTAATAACCAAATAAAATACTGGAACACAGAAAACTACAGTTATTAGTACAGATTCCAGTATTGGTACAGATGATTGCATAAGTTCAGGGTGCTGATAGAATTTAGTAGTATAGGAAAAGGATGCTAGAAGAATTCAGTGTTATCAAGAACTTTAAAGCAGAATATTCAGAACTATGGGGGCTTCATCCTTATCAATCCTGAAGGAGATGAGATCTATGAATGTTTCATCCATCTCATTGTATAGGTCACACATTTTGCATATACTATGTATTTTACATATGTCACATGGGATGATATCATTTCCAATGATGTTATCATGTTCAGTAGCAGTGGGGGCTCTCTAATCTATAACATTCTCTTCCACAAAATAAGGAACAAATGTGGGATCTTGGGGAGGTCTAACCTGGATACTGGAGCCTTAGAATGCTGAGATTAATCCTTGCAGGAACTGATCTGGGTTGTCCTAGAGAATGGAATACTAGAACTCTTCTACCTTATCACTATTGAGGGTAATAGTGAACTAAACCTCTGTAGCTACCATGACTTCTAGTGCATTGATACAATAGGCTGAAAGATCTCTGAAGTCTGAGACTCTGATATACTCCAAGTTGGAGATTGACCATAATATATATCTGAAGATCTGATAAATCTTCTTGGCTATTCTTATTTCACATATATTGTCATGTAGTAGTTGCTGAGTCTTTCAAATATACCAGATTCTCTTCAAGGTGTATCTCTTAGACTAACTCAAGTTTGTTATAAGCAAGTTCTTATTGGAGTGCCTTCCCAAGGTCTTATAGTCCTCAAACTTCTTATCTTTAACTGTCTTGTTATCTCTTAGATTGCTTGCAAGGAAGTGTGTGTATTGCACTGAGAAGACTGACTTTATTTTAGAGGAAATAAGAGGGGTATTTATACAAAATATAATTCAATAGTTGCTAAGATATAAAGCTAAATATAAATTCCAATAACTAAAACTACTATGTTCCAGAGCTGGCATTATTTAGTGTCACATCAAAATGCCAGTACTGGCATTATCTGATATTATATGAGAATACCAGTGGTGGCATTATCCAGTGTAACAAAGAACTTAAAGCAGAAAGTTCAGGACCATGGGGGCTTCATCATCATCATCACTGAAGGAGATGAGATTCGCAAATTCGTCATGCAGGTTGTGCATTTCACGTACCTTGATGTCATGCGGGATGACGTCATCGCCGATGACATCATCACATTCAGCAGTGGTGGGAAAATCGGGAACAAGATCTGGAGCTCTCCAGTCTATGAGGTTCTCTTCCACAAAATAGAGAACAAATGTGGGGTCTTGGGGAGATCTAACCTGGATGCTTGGGCCTTGGAATACTGAGATCAATCCTTGCAGGAATTGGTCTGGGTTGTCCTGGAGGATGGGGTGTCAGAAGTCTTCTACTTCTTTGCTGTTAAGGGTGATAGTGGAATGGGCTTCTGTAGCCACCCTGGCTTCTAGTGCATTGATACGGCGGGATGACAGATCTCTGAAATCTGAGACTCTAACATACTCCAAGTTGGGGATTGACCATGGTGCATGCCTGAAGATCTGATGGATTTTCTTAGCTGTCCTCATTTCGCGTATGTCCATGGGAGTAGTATCTTGTAGCTCTTGGGTGCTGGCCTGTGGGAACTCCTGGCAGAGGTGGTTTTCTATTTCATACTCCTGCCACATTTGGAGGCATTCAGTAGTAATGGTGATCCTTGTTTCCATTTTATGGCAGTAGAGGATAAAGTGATAGGGATCTACAGTGCTTAGGTAGACACTAGGAGTCCTTCTTGAGCAGGTCCTCATGGCTCTTCTGATGTCTTGAAACATCCTTTCCTCGACTGAGATGCCTTAGTAGTTCCTTGACCTTGAGGTTTGGTGGGTGGCAGGTATTTTGTTTGTGGTAAGTCTTTGAGCTATTTTGGGATTAGTGGTTCTTGTTGGTTGCTGCTACTGTCCTTCTTTTATATTCTTTAGGATGCTTGTACTGTGGTCACAATGACTCACAGTTGGTTATCATTGCTCATCTCATATGCCATATAATCTTCTTGTGCTCCAATCTGGTGGCTTGCAAGGAAAGGCTGTCTTCTGTACTGATGTCATCATTCTGGGGTCACCATTACATCTTCCTCCTGAATAAGGATCTTCCTGAACGTCCTTATTCATTAGTCCAGTCCTGAAAAATTTGCTAATCCCATAACCTCTGGCAAGGGATCGAAAAGTGGTGTTTATGGGCTGGCATCTTCTCTTTGTATTTTGGCATGATGGTGAAGGGTCGCTCTCTTCATATAGAGCAAGGGCCTGATTCTGATCTTGACCAATCAGTTGACAGTTCGAACTCCTCTGACTATGAAAGTCTCATGGATGAGTAGTTGCCAGTACTGTATCTCTTAGAGAATGGTCCAGACAGATTGCCTGCTGGTCACGGGACATACTGTTACAATTTGCAGACTAGAACCTCATGGGTGGTCATCACATTTTGCTTCTCTTATATAGGTTTGTGGTACTTCTTGAGTCTGTTTCTGTGTACTGTAGTAGGCAGTATGGTCCCTGAGATTTTTCTAAGCCAGAAGGTAGTTCCCTTGATATCTTGCACATAGAAGGGTCCTTCCCATTTGGGCTCCAGTTTTCGTGACCATGAGGCTTCTACCATATTTCAATACAGTAGAACCTTTTCTCCAATTTGGATGGATTCTAGGGCCTTGTGATTCTTTTCCACATTCTTCCTTATCAGTACTTGTGACTTGGTGATGTAATCTTCAGCCTTCTTCCTGATTTGGTATAGTCTCCAGATTTCTGTATCAACCTGTCTCTAAGTTAGGTCTAGATTTATGGCTGAGGTTCCATCAGAATCTTCTTCTCTGAAGAGCAGCTCTCTTGGGGTAAAATGTGTGCTCTGTGACTGTATATCTCGTAGGACAGAGAGGGCGGTTGGGAGATAGTTATCCCAATTCTCATATGTCTCTGAGATCTTCGCTAAGATGTTCTTGAGGGTCTTGTTGGTTCTTTCTGTCTGTCCATTTCCTTGAGAGTGGTACATGGTGGTCTTGATGTGCTGGATCTTGTATTTCTGATACATTATCTCATGGAATCCATTAACAAATTCTGTTCTACAGTCTGTTGTGATTTGCTTCAGTGTCTTGTAGCGGCAGATGATTTCTCGATACAGGAAGTCGGCTATAGAGAGGGCATTGGCTTCTTGTAATGCTCCTGCCTCTATCTATTTAGTGAAGAGGTCTACAATAACTATAATATAGCGGTTTTCTAATAATATTACTGGTAGTAGTCCAATGATATCTATTGTGATGTGGTAGAAGAGGATAGGCTCAATTCTTGATGATCTGGGTGCCTGGTCTTGCTGATCTTGTTTCTGTTTTTGGCACTTATCACACTCTTTGACAAATTGGCACAGGTCTTCTTCCATCTTGAGCCACTATATGGTTCTTCTTGCCTTGTCATATATGTTGGTTCCTTCTAAGTATCCTTGCTCATGTACTTCCTTCATTACTTGATACTTCTTGTATTTGGGTATTACTAGCTTTCCTCCTTTTCTGAGTATAGTGTTGTCTAATTCAAACTGTTTTCAAGTCTGGTTGATGATGGTGATTGTCCAGGGTTCGAGGTGGTTGGGCATCTTCTGCTGCCCAAGATAGCTGATTAATCCATAGTATAGTTTTTTATTCATGTTGAATAGTCTTGATGGGGGTATTTCAGGGTGTCCTCGAGAGTGCATCGGCATTGGTGTTGGTCTTTCCTAAGCAGTGCTTGACAGTACAGTCATACTCTTGTAGCCGGTAGATCCATCTGGCATATATTCCTTTGGGGTTCAGAGTATGGAATAGCTAGGCAAGAGCAGAGTGGTCTGTTTGAATGGTGAAGTATTTCCCAGCTAGGTAGTAGTGGAACTTGTCTACTGCCCAAACTACTGCTAAGCATTCAAGCTTACATGACTCATAGTTCTGTTCTGCTCTGTGGGTACCTCAGCTTGCATAGGAGATGACATATTCATATCTATCTTTCTTCTGAGCTAGGACTGCTCCAAGTCCTATAGCACTTGCATCTGTCTGCAGGATAAATTCTAGGTTCCAGTCTGGTCTTCTGAGGATGGGTGCTTGGGTCAACCTGGTCTTGAGTTCATTGAAGATTTCTTGGTGCTCCTTGGTCTATTCAAATTTGGTCTCCTTCTTCAGTAGCTCGTAGATAGGTGCTGCAATATTGGAGTATCCTTTGATGAATCTTCTGTAGTTGTTCTGGGTCTCAGATAGGCTGCAACAGCTTTGATCTTCATGGGGTCTGTATGGATTCCGGTCTGGTTGATGAAGTGTCCTAGGTAGGTGATTTCTTGAGCAGCAAACTTGCATTTCTTGGGCTTGATGTAGAGGCCATGCTCCTTGAGCCTCTTGAGGGCTAGCTGTATGTGATTGATATGTTCCTGTGTAGTGTTGCTGAAGATGATCACATCATCAACATAGACAAAGAGCCATTTTCCGATCTCATTGCTGAAGACTCTGTTCATCATTCGCTGGAAACTTGCTGGGGCATTGCATATTCCAAATGGCATTTGCAGGTAGATATAGGTGGCGTCAGGTGTGATGAAGGCTGATTTCTCACTGGTATCTTGAGTGAGACTGATCTGATGGAAGCCTGAGAACAAATCCAAGGTGGTGTAGTATTTGGCTTCACTTCCAAGAGTGATAAGGATTTCTTGAATATTCGGCAAGAGCTGCCTATCCTTCTTGGTGATGGCATTGAGCTTCCTATAGTCAATGCAGAGTCTTGGTACAAACTCTCCAGGCTTGCTTTCTTTCTTCAGGGCTAGGACAATGGGTGAGGCCCAGGGGCTGATAGCTTGCTTGATGATTCCAGCTTCTTCCATTTCCTTGAGTTCTGCTCGCAGCCACTCTCTATAGGCAGGTGGTATAGGTCTGGCTTTCTGGTAGATAGGCTTGGTATCACTAGTGTCAACTTTGTGGTAGTACTTGGATTCTTGATTGTGGATATCTTTAAAGTCTGTAGCAAGTACTCCTTCATTCTGGTGCAGGATCTTGAGAAGTTGTTTCTCCAGGGGAAATTTTTCTCCAATGGTATATGTGTGCTTGTTCTAGTCCTTGTCTTTCTTGTGCTCAAGTTCAGTAATCTTGGTGGCGGTATAGGCTCCTCTTCCAGTAGATCCAAAGCCTTGTTCTCCTCTCTTGATCTTGATGAGTTCGATGGCTTCAATGATCTTGGGCTTCTTGATTTTGTGGATCAGCATCTGGCCAATCCTGTCATGCTTCTTGACTTCAAAGGGGGTGGTGTGGTTGTGATTTCTGACTATGAGGAAGATCTCGCCAGTGTAATTAGGGTCAATTACTCCTCCTTCAACTGAGATTTCGCTTTTGGCCAGACTGCTCCTGGTCTTGATAATTTCGGCATGGTTTTCTGGCAGCTTGACTCCAATTTCAGTGCCAAGTAGGGTGGTGGTCTGTGGTTTGAGGGTAGCATCTTGAATGCTGGCAAGGTCTATTCCTATGGCTCCTTCAGTCTTGTATTCTGAGATCTTGGCTTCAGGGTGAAACTTCTTGACCTTGAGGGTGATGTCTGATTCTTGTTCCTTCTCATCATCGCTGTCAGCTTGAAGCTCTGGGGGCTGGTCATCTTCTTCAGCTTTCCTTTTTACTTCAGCAGCTTCTTGCTCATGTTTCTGTTGGCGGATTTTCCTAACTTCACTGATACAGGACCAGCAGTCATTCAGGTGTTCAGAGCAGTACATCCTAGTACCATGGGGGCATCTTCCTTAAAGGGCATAGCCATCGATGATCTTATTGTACCACTGCTCATCTGTGAGCTTGGGTGTCTTGTTCTTGTTCTTGTTCACCAAGTATATGAAGACCTCTGTGTCTACTTCATCTCCCTCCTCCATATCTGGTAGGACTCCTTTGTGGACATTGATAGAGACTCATGCCTTTCTCCCTCTGTAGTTGATCTGCATCTTCTGGGCATTGAGATCAATGATGGCCTTGGCCTTGTGAAGCCATTGGTTGCCAATGAGGATGTTATAGTTGGTGGCGCTTGTAACAATCACATCTACTGGGATAGTAGCTCCTCCTATCTTGATGGGGACTTCTCAGATTTTGTCAAGGGGGGTAGCTCATGTACCATCTGCTGTGACATAGACCATCTTGGTAGACTCTTCAATATCCCAACCTAGGTAGTCAATTGCCTTCTTGCTCATAAGGCATCCTCCAGCACCAGTATCAATGATGGCATCAAAGATACAGTCTTCGATCTGGCAGGGGGTATAGGCTGATGTCTTGTGCTGGTCTTTGAATTCTTCACCTGAGTTCTTGGATTCTTCTTGTGCATTTTGAGCTTCTACAATCTTGTACTCTTAATTCTTGGCAGTAGTTGCAAGTCCTACTCTCAACTGCTGTCTGAAGGCAGGGACTTCAGCTAGCTGTCCAAAGGTAGCATTGACCTTCTGTTCCTTGAGGTCCTTGTAGATGTCATACTGGTGGATCTTGGTCTTGTGCAGCTTCTGTTCCTTCTTGCTTTTGCTTTCTCCTGAGACTAGAGTAGTGACTTTAATAATTTGGCAGATAGCTTCATCTAACTCCATGTCTTGATCAATCTCCTCAGGTTGGGTCTTGCTTTGAATAGTGACAGCTGGGGTCTTCTTTGGTCTTCCAACCGGCTTGCTGTTGCTCTTCTTGTCATAGGGCTTGGACTGGGTTCTGGTATCTTCAGTAGCAGAGTAGAATTCGAGCTCCTCATAGTATTCTTCATCATCAGTGTCACCAATCTCCTCGATGACTACTGCATTGGTTTGCTCTCTGGTTCTGCTAGCATTACTTGGTTGGGCTTTGCGTCTTGTTTCGGTCATGCAATTCTTTGCATAGTGGCCTTCTTCTCCACATCTGAAGTATGTGATGTTATTGCATTCTTCTGTAACAGCTACAAATCTCTGTACTGGTCTCCTGTTGGCACTTTGGACTTCTCTAACAACATCATCAAGGTGTACAGTCATCTTGGCAAACTGCTTGGCGAGTTCTTCCACTGGGTCAGCTTTGGCTGTCTTGGGGGTAGGTGTGGTTGGTTGTCTGTTCACAACTGTAGCAGGTAAGATACTAGTTGGCTTTGATGGCTCCATCTTGATACCAGTTATTTTCTCCATTGAGTGTTCGGCAGAGTGTCTGGCAGTCCAATATCTCTGTGCAAAGACCACTTTCTGATCAAGGGTCAGTGCAGCTGGGGTAGACTGGATTGCTAGAGCAATTTCAGGGTGAACTCCTTTGAGGAAGGTTGAATCTGCTATTTGTTCCTTGAGGCGGTCATCATAGCCAGCCAAGACAATCTGGTGGCAGATTTGAGTATAGAATGAGTTGAGATCTTCACTAAGTCCCTGGCAGATAGTATTGAGTTGATCCTTAAGAGCTTGCTTGATCTCTTCGGTATAATATATTGTTCTGAGGAAGTCCTTCATATTGGCAAGTTTAACTGCATCAGTACCAGTAATGGTAGCTGCATTGAACTTGTCTCTGGCAGGTCCTCTGAGGCTGACTGGTAGAAGAGCCAATTGAGCATCTACACCAAGGGCTCATATGGCAGTGAATTGTTCAAAGTCTTCAATGAAGGTCAGGATTGACTCTTCAGTAGTATATCCATAGAATATGGGGGGATGCATTTCCATCTTGTCTTGAATTCTTGCAGGGGTGACTCTTATAATCAGGGTAGTTGTTGTGGGGGTTGTTCGTTTTTCAGCTTGAAAGTGAGGGATTCGTCTTGAATCACCAGCCAATGGGCACCAAGTTGTCACGTAGTAGTTGCTGAGTCCTTCAAATATGCCAGATTCTCTTCAAGGTGTATCTCTTAGACTAACTCAAGTTTGTTATAAGCAAGTTCTTATTGGAGTGCCTTTCTAAGGTCTTATAGTCCTCAAACTTCTTATCTTTAACTATCTTGTTATCTCTTAGATTGCTTGCAAAGAAGTGTGTATATTGTACTGAGAAGACTGACTTTATTTCAGAGGAAATAAGAGGGGTATTTATACAAAATATAATTCAATGGTTGCTAAGATATAAAGCTAAATATAAATTCCAATAACTAAAACTACTAAGTTCCAGGGCTGGCATTATTTAGTATCACATCAAAATGCCAGTGCTGGCATTATCTGGTATTACATGAGAATACTGGTGCTGGAACAATTTCGCGTCACCTCAGAATGCCAGTGCTGGCATTATCTGATGTTATATGAGAATACTGGTGGTGGCATTATCCAGTGTAACAAAGAACTTAGAGCAGAAAGTTCAGGACCATGGGGGCTTCATCATCATCATCATCATCATCATCACTGAAGGAGATGAGATCCACGAATTCGTCATACAGGTCGCGTGTTTCGTGTACCTCGATGTTGCATGGGATGACATCATTGCCGATGACATCATCATATTCAGCAGTGGCAGGAAAATCAGGAACAAGATCTGGAGCTCTCCAGTCTATGAGGTTCTCTTCCACAAAATAGGGAACAAATGTGGGGTCTTGGGGAGATCTAACCCAGATGCTTGGGCCTTGGAATACTGAGATCAATCCTTGCAGGAATTGGTCTGGGTTGTCCTGGAGGATGGGGTGCCAGAAGTCTTCTACTTCTTTGCTGTTGAGGGTGATAGTGGACTGGGCTTCTGTAGCCACCCTGGCTTCTAGTGCATTGATATGGCAGGATGATAGATCTCTGAAATCTGAGACTCTAACATACTCCAAGTTGGGGATCAACTATGGTGCATGCCTGAAGATCTGATGGATCTTCTTAGCCATCCTCATTTCACGTATATCCATGGGAGTAGTATCTTGTAGCTCTTGGGTGCTGGCCTGTGGGAACTCCCAGCAGAGGAGGTTTCCTATTTCATACTCCTGCCATATTTGGAGGCATTCGGTAGCAATAGTGATCCTTGTTTCCATTTTACGGTGGTAGAGGATAAAGTGATAGGGGTCTGCAGTGCTCAGGTAGATACTAGGAGTCCTTCTTGAGTGGGTCCTCATGGCTCTTCTGATGTCTTGGAACATTCTTTCCTCGACTGAGATGCCTTGGTGGTTCCTTGACCTTGAGGTTTGGTGGGCAGCAGGCATTTCATTTGTGGTAAGTCTTTGAGCTATTTTGGAATTGGTGGTTCTTATTGATTGCTGCTACTGCGGTTCCTTGATCCTTCTTTTATATTCTTCAGGATGCTTGTACTGTGGTCACAATGACTCACAGTTGGTCATCATTGCTCATCTCATATGCCATATAATCTTCTTGTGCTCCAATCTGGTGGCTTGCAAGGAAAGGCTGTCTTCTGTACTGATGTCATCATTCTGGGATCACCATTATAATATCTATGGAAGTGGTATCTTATAGCTCTTGAGGGCTGGCTTGAGGGAATTTCTGATAGAGGAGGTTTCTTATTTCATATTATTGCTATATCTGGAGATATTTAGTAGCAATGGTGATTCTTGTTTCCACCTCATGGTGGTAGAGGATATAATGATAAGAATCACTAGTACCTAGATTAACACTAGGAGTCGTTATGGTGTGGGTCTTTATAGCTCTTCAGATGTCTTAGAACATCCTTTCCTGGACTGAGAGGCCTTAGTGGTTCCTTGATCTTGAGGTTTGGCAGACAGCAGGCATTTTGTTTGTAATAAGTCTTTAAGCTATTTCAAGATTAGTAGGTCTTTTTGAGTTGTTGCTACTGTGGTTCCTTGATCCTTTTTTTATATTTCTTGAGATGTCTATATTGTGGTCCCAATGACTCATAGTTGGTCATTATTGCTCATCTTATAGCCTAGGTAAGTCATACTGTATGATCTTCTTGTACTCTGATCTGGTGGCTTGCAAGGAAAGGCTGTCTCTTATGCTGATATCATCATTCTGAGGTCACTATTACAATGAGCATTTATATTTAATAGAGATAATAGTGATGAGAAAGTCTTCTATAGCTCTTGCTGATAAGATAAAAAATATCAATAAGATCAAAAAGAGTAGAAAACTATTTGAAGATAACTTATGAGAAATATTAATACTGTGAATATAAATGCTGTAAAAAAGAATAGAGAGAAATATGACAAAAATAATTATTATAAGTAATATATAAACTAGTATAGTATCTATATAATCTATACTGATAATAGTATATTTATTATATAAGCAACATTCATATAAGTAAAATTTGTGCAACTAGCACTAGTTTTACAGAATCTATAATTAGTTAACAGAATAATTTTCAACTGGTAAAATCAAAAAGTTCTATCAATTCTACCAAACTAACTAGTAATAGTTCTATTAGTATAAGTTCTACTATTTCGGCCAGCTCTGATATCTATAAACTCCAGTCAGCTATATATTTTATACTGATGAAAAGTGGTAATATTAATAGTATAGACAATATTACTTAATATATATTGTAAGATATAATGATATATAATAATAATAACCATATTAATTAGAATTAATATCTGTATTTAGTAATAATATCTGTCAATAATATCAATAAGTAGGAGTAATAACATCTATAGTATAAATATCTATAATAATAATAACTATAATATTTAACTTTTATAATATTACCAATAATGTTAACTAGATTAGATGATTAATAATTAATAGTCTATAATTAAAAAATAGTATAATATGATTAAAATATCTCTCTAATGAATATAATAACTGATATAATAAGTAAAGACTTTTTAAATATTATAGAATATTTATATTATCTCTTTATTTATATATATTAGTTACATCTCACATTTATAAGTAGATTACATATATTGGTTATATTTCTTATCTGTAAGTAGTGTAACAGTGACCCCAGAATGATGACATCAGCACAGGAGACAGCCCTTCCTTACAAGCCACCAGATCGAAGCACAAGAAGATTATACAACATATGAGATAAGCAATGATGACTAACTGTGAGTCATTGTGACCACAGCACAAGCATCCTGAAGAATATAAAAGAAGAATCAAGGAACTGCAGTAGCAGCAACCAACAAGAACTACCAATCCCAAAATAGCTCAAAGACTTACTATAAATGAAATGCCTGTCACTCACCAAACCTCAAGGTCAAGGAACTACCAAGGTATCTTAGTTGAGAAAAGAATGTTCTAAGACATCAGAAGAGCCATGAGGACCCACTCAAGAAGGACTCCTAGTGTTAACCTCAGTACTGTAGACCCCTATCACTTTATCCTCTACTGCCGTGAAATGGAAACAAGGATCACTATTGCTACTGAATGCCTCCAAATGTGGCAGGAGTATGAAATAGGAAACCTCCTCTGCCAGGAGTTCTCACAGGCCAGCACCCAAGAGCTACAAGATGCCACTCCCATGGATATATATGAAACAAGGATAGCTAAGAAGATCCATCAGATCTTCAGGCATGCACCATGGTCAATCCCCAACTTGGAGTATGTTAGAGTCTCAGATTTCAGAGATCTGTCATCCTGCTATATCAATGCACTAGAAGCCAGGGTAGCTATAGAAGCCCAGTCTACTATCACCCTTAACAGCGAAGAAGTAGAAGACTTCTGACATCTTATCCTTCAGGACAACCCAGACCAATTCCTACAAGGATTGATCTCAGTATTCTAAGACCCAAGCATCTGGGTTAGATCCCCCCAAGACCCCACATTTGTCCCCTATTTTGTAGAAGAGAACCTCATAGACTGGAGAGCTCCAGATCTTGTTTCCGATTTTCCTGCTACTGCTGAACGTGATGATGTCATCAATGATGTCATCCCATGTGACATTGAGATACGCGAAATGTACGATCTGCATGACGAATTCGCAGATCTCATCTCCTTCAGTGATGATGATGATGATGATGATGAAGCCCCCATGGTCCTGAACTTTCTGCTCTAAGTTCTTTGTTACACTGGATAATGCCACCACCGGTATTCTCTTTTTTTTTTTTTTTTTTTTTTTTTTTTTTTTTTAACAGACTCAAAGCCCCGTGGATTTTTATTAGAAGGGAACCTAGACTATATAGGCCAAAACCCTCCCCCACCACCCATCAAACACTATCTCCCCATTAACCTAGGCTACTAAATTGTCCAGCAGTCCCACCACTCCAGTTATGCCAGTCGAATACCAGCTAAGTCGACCCCCTCAACATAAACTAGACTTGTCTGCTCGCCAGGGCTGGATCATCGTGAACACACGCAAGAGCACACCTACGCATCAGATCTAGCAGCGCCAGGACTGAATAAAGAATAGCCCCCCGAACTCCAAGTGAAAGCCCAAGGCAAAGAAAAACCCCCCAACCAACTAACAGAAAGCAAAACGGATTCAAAGTGGGTGAGTAAAGGACTTACATGCAGAACCCTCCTCAAAAGGACTGACACATGGGCTAAGGTCTGAAAAGACCCCACTCCTACTCCCCGAGCCTGCGGGCCTCGATCACATTGCCATGTCAGCTCCCGGTTCCAGTCGGGTACTGCCAAATGAGGAAGGTCCCACTCCCAAAGCCTGCGGGCCTCGATCGCATTGCTGTGTCAGCTCCCGGTTCCAGTTGGGTACAACCAGGATGCTGGCCTCTGCACTATCCCACCCCCTACCAGCCAATCAAAGGGCCCTACCGAAATAATGTTCGCCCCAACCCTGATGACCGCCCCCAGCCTGGCACCCCACTGGTTCACCATTATTGCCCTTCCTCCTATCTGTGATGGCCATCTCCCCTCCCATCCCGACTCCACCTGAAAAGCAGTTACCTACGCCAGTGCCATGCTCACTGGGAAGCTCGCCAAAGCTCAGAGGGCCCCACCACAGGTACCAAATAACCTGCAGGTAACCTACACTGGCACTTGATGCCCAAGGTTGGCCGACACCCTACATAGCCTATGACACACCAGAGACGACATCTTGTTGATGACGGCAAAAGGAAGAAAGCGCCGCATCAAAACGGATACACCCCAGATGCAGCCAGAGGCACCAGAAACCACAAAAAAGTGGAGAAGACACCGATCCGACACCGATAAAGGGGCAACTCATCACTATTGCCCTCCTCCCACCATGCCCATGTAGGCACAGCAAACCAACCCGAGGTAGAGGGGGTAATAATAGGGGAAAGGGGACTTGGAAGGTTGCCTACCAAACCTTGTGACCGGTAAGGTAGCAGAGAAAGGAGCCACCACCGGTATTCTCATGTAACACCAGATAATGCCAGCACTGGCATTCTGAGGTGATGTGAAATTATTCCAGTACCAGTATTCTCATATAACACTGGATAATGCCAGCACTGGCATTTTGATGTGATACCAAATAATGCCAGCCTTAGAACTTAGTAATTTTAGTTATTGGAATTTATATTTAGCTTTATATCTTAGCAACCATTGAATTATATTTTGTATAAATACCCCTCTTATTTTCTCTGAAATAAAGTCAGTCAACTCAGTGCAATACACACACTTCCTTGCAAGCAATCTAAGAGATAATAAGATAGTTAAAGATAAGAAGTTTGAGGACTATAAGACCTTGGGAAGGTACTCCAATAAGAACTTGCTTATAACAACTTGAGTTAGTCTAAGAGATATATCTTGAAGAGAATCTGGCATATTTAAAGGACTCAGTGACCACTATGTGACAACTTGGTGCCCATTGACTGGTGATTCAAGATGAATCCCTCACTTTCAAGCTGAAAAATGAACAACCCCACAACAACTGCCCTAACTACAAGAGTCACCCCTGCAAGAATTCAAGATAAGATGGAAATGCATCTCCCTACATTCTATAGATATACTACTGAAGAGTCAATCCTGACCTTCATTGAAGACTTTGAACAATTCGCCGCCATACGAGCCCTTGGTGTGGATGCTCAATTAGCCCTTTTACCAGTCAGCCTTAGAGGACCTGCCAGAGACAAGTTCAATGCAGCCACCATTACTGGTGCTGATGGAGTCAAACTTGCCAACATGAAGGACTTCCTCAGAACAACATATTATACTGAAGAGATCAAGCAAGCTCTCAAGGACCAACTCAATACTATCTGCCAGGGACTTAGTGAAGATCCCAACTCATTCTATACCTGAATCTGCCACCAGATTGTCTTGGCTGGCTATGATGACCGCCTCAAGGAACAAATAGTGGATTCAACCTTCCTCAAAGAAGTTCACCCTGAAATTGCCCTAGCAATCCAGTCTACCCCAGCTGCACTGACCCTTGATCAGAAAGTGGTCTTTGCACAGAGATATTGGACTGCCAGACACCCTGCCAAACACTCAATGGAGAAAATAACTGGTATCAAGATGGAGCCATCAAAGCCAACTAGTATCTTACCTACCATAGTTGTAAACAGACAATCAACCACACCTACCCCCAAGACAGCCAAAGCTGATCCAGTGGAAGAACTCGCCAAGCAGTTCACCAAGATGACTGCACACCTTGGTGATGTTGTTAGAGAAGTCTTAAGTGCAAACAGAAGACCAGTACAGAGATTTATAGCTGCTATAGAAGAACGCAATAACATCACATGCTTCAGATGTGGAGAAGAAGGCCACTATGCAAAGAATTGCATGACCGAAACAAGATGCAAAGCCCAACCAAGCAATGCTAGCAGAACCAGAGAACAAACCAATGCAGTAGTCATTGAGGAGATTGGTGATACTGATGATGAAGAATACTATGAGGAGCTTGAATTCTACCCTGCTACTGAAGGTACCAGAACCCAGTCCAAGCCCTATGACAAAAAGAGCAACAGCAAGCCAGTTGGAAGACCAAAGAAGACCCCAGCTGTCACCATTCAAAGCAAGACCCAACCTGAGGAGATTGATCAAGACATGGAGTTAGATGAAGCTGCCTGCCAAATTATTGAAGGCACTACTCCTATCTCAGGAGAAAGTGAAAGCAAGAAGGAACAGAAGCTGCATAAGACCAAGATCCATCAGTATGATATCTACAAGGATCTTAAGGAACAGAAGGTCAATGCCACTTTTGGACAGCTAGCTGAAGTCCCTGCCTTCAGACAGCAGTTGAGAGTAGGACTTGCAACTACCACCAAGAATCAAGAGTACAAGATTGTAGAAGCTCACAATGCACAGGAAGAATCCAAGAACTCAGGTGAAGAATCCGAAGACCAGCGCAAGACATCAGCCTATACCCCCTACCAGATCGAAGACTGTATCTTTGATGCCATCATTGATACTGGTGCTGGAGGATACCTTATGAGCAAGAAGGCAATTGACTACCTAGGTTGGGATATTGAAGAGTCCACCAAGATGGTCTATATCACAGCAGATGGTACACGAGCTACCCCCCTTGGCAAAATCTGAGAAGTTCCCATTAAGATAGGAGAAGCTACCATTCCAGTAGACGTGATTGTTACAAGCGCCACCAACTATGACATCCTCATTGGTAACCAATGGCTTCACAAGACCAGGGCCATCATTGACCTCAATGCCCAGAAGATGCAGATCAACTACAGAGGGAGAAAGGTACAAGTCTCTATCAATGTCTACAAAGGAGTCCTACCAGACATGGAGGAAGGAGATGAAGAAGACACAGAGGTCTTCATGCACTTGGTGAACAAGAATAAGAACAAGACACCCAAGCTCACAGATTAGCAGTGGTACAATAAGATCATCGATGGCTATACTCCTCAAGGAAGATGCCCCCATGGTACTAGGATGTACTGCTCTGAACATCTGAATGACTGCTGGTCCTGTATCAGTGAAGTCAGGAAAATCCACCAACAGAAACATGAGCAAGAAGCCGCTGAAGCAAAAAGGAAAGCCGAAGAAGATGACCAGTCCCCAGAGCTTCAAGCTGACAGTGATGATGAGGAGGAACAAGAATCAGACATCACCCTCAAGGTCAAGAAGTTTCACCCCAAAGCCAAGATCCCAGAATACAAGACTGAAGGAGCCATAGGAATAGACCTTGCCAGCATTCAAGATGCTACCCTCAAACCACAGACCACCACCCTACTTAGCACCGGAATTAGAGTCAAGCTGCCAGAAAACTATGTCGGAATTATCAAGACCAGGAGCAGTCTGGCCAAAAGCGAAATCTCAGTTGAAGGAGAAGTAATTGACCCTGATTACACTGGCAAGATCTTCTTCATAGTCAGAAATCACAACCACACCACCCCCTTTGAAGTCAAGAAGCATGACAGGATTGGCCAGATGCTGATCCACAAAATCAAGAAGCCCAAGATCATTGAAGCCATTGAACTCATCAAGACCAAGAGAGGAGAACAAGGCTTTGGATATACTGGAAGAGGAGCTTATGCTGCTACCAAGATTACCAAACTTGAGCATAAGAAAGACAAGGACCAGAATAAGCACATATATACCATTGGAGAAAACTTTCCCCTGGAGGAACAACTTCTCAAGATCCTGCACCAGAATAAAGGAGTACTTGCTACAGACTTAGAGATATCCACAATTAAGAACCCAAGTACTACCATGAAGTTGACACTGGTGATACCAAGCCCATCTACCAGAAAGCCAGACCCATACCACCTGCCTACAGAGAGTGGCTGCAAGCAGAACTCAAGGAAATAGAAGAAGCTGGAATCATCAAGCAAGCTATCAGCCCCTGGGCCTCACCCATTGTCCTAGCCCCAAAGAAAGGAAGCAAGCCTGGAGAGTTTGCACCAAGACTCTGCATTGACTACAGGAGGCTCAATGCCATCACCAAGAATGATAGGCAGCCCTTGCCGAATATTCAAGAAATCCTTACCACCCTTGGAAGCAAAGCCAAATACTACACCACCTTGGATCTGTTCTCAGGCTTCCATCAGATTGGTCTCACTCAAGATGCCAGTGAGAAATCAGCCTTCATCACACCTGATGCCACCTATATCTATCTGTGAATGCCATTTGGAATGTGCAATGCCCCAGCAAGTTTCCAGCAAATGATGAATAGAGTCTTTGGCAATGAGATCAGAAAATGGCTTTTTGTCTATGTTGATGATGTGATCATCTTCAGCAATACAGCATGAGAACATGTCAATCATATACAGCTAGCCCTCAAGAGGCTCAAGGAGCATGGCCTCTACATCAAGCCCAAGAAATGCAAGTTTGTAGCTCAAGAAATTGCCTACCTAGGACACCTCATCAACCAGACCAGAATCCACACAGACCCCATGAAGATCGAGGCTGTTGCAGCCTACCTGAGACCCAGAACAACCACAGAAGTCCACACCTTTCTTGGACTGGTCAGCTACTACAGAAGATTCATTAAAGGATACTCCAACATCGCAGCACCTATCTATGAGCTACTGAAGAAGGAGACCAAATTTGAATGGACCAAGGAGCGCCAAGAAACCTTCAATGAACTCAAGACCAGGTTGACCCAAGCACCCATCCTCAGAAGACCAGACTGGAACCTAGAATTCATCCTGCAGATAGATGCGAGTGCTATAGGACTTGGAGTAGTCCTAGCTCAGAAGAAAGATGGACATGAATATGTCATCTCCTATACAAGCTGAGGTACCTGTAGAGTAGAACAGAACTATGAGTCATGCAAGCTTGAATGTTTAGCAGTAGTTTGGGCAGTAGACAAGTTCCACTACTACCTAGCTGGAAAACACTTCACCATTCAAACAGACCACTCTGCTCTTGCCTGGCTATTTCACACTCTGAACCCCAAAGGAATATATGCCAGATAGATCTACAGGCTATAAGAGTATGACTGTACTGTCAAGCACCGCTCAGGAAAGACCAACACCAATGCTGATGCACTCTCGAGGACATCCTGAAATACCTCCATCAAGACCATTCAATATGAATAAGGAGCTATACTATGGATTAATTAGCTATCTTGGGCAGTGGAAGATGCCCAACCACCTCGAACCCTGGACAATTACCATCATCAACCAGACTTGGAAACAGTTTGAATTAGACAACACTACACTCAGAAAATGAGGAAAGCTAGTAATACTTGAACACAAGAAGTATCAAGTAATGAAAGAAGTACATAAGCAAGAACACTTAGGAGGAACCAACACATATGACAAGGCAAGAAGAACTATGTGGTGGCCCAAGATGGAAGAAGACCTGCACCAATTTGTCAAAGGGTGTGACAAGTACCAAAAACAGAAACAAGATCAGCAAGACCAGGTACCTGGGTCATCAAGAATTGAGCCTATCCCCTTCCACCACATCACAATAGATATTATTGGACTACTATCAGTAATACTATCAGGAAACTGCTATATTATAGTTATTGTAGACCTCTTTATCAAATGGATAGAGGCAGGAGCATTACAAGAAGCCAATGCTCTCTCTATAGCCAACTTCCTATACTGAGAAATTATCTGCTGCTACAAGACACTGAAGCAATCACCACAGACCGCGGCACAGAATTTGTCAATGAATTCTATGAGATAATGTATCAGAAATACAAGATTCAGCACATTAAGACCACTGTATACCACCCTCAAAGAAATGGACAGACAGAAAGAACCAATAAGACCCTCAAGAACATTCTAGTGAAGATCTCAGAGACATATGAGAATTGGGATAACTATCTTCCAACTGCCCTCTCTGTCCTATGAGATATATGGTCACAGAGCACACATTTTACCCCAAGAGAGCTGCTCTTCAGAGAAGAAGATTCTGATGGAACCTCAGCTACAAATCTAGACCTACCTTGGAAACGGGTTGATACAGAAATCTGGAGACTATACTAAATCAGAAAGAAGGCTGAAGATTACATCACCAAGTCATAAGCACTGATAAGAAAGAATGCGGAAAAGAATCACAAGGCCCTAGAACCCATCTGAATTGGAGAAAAGGTTCTACTGTATCAAAATATGGTAGAAGTCTCATGGTCATGAAAACTAGAGCCCAAATGAGAAGGACCCTTTTACATGCAAGATATCAAGAGAACTACCTTCTGGCTTAGAAAAATCTCAGGGACCATACTGCCTACTATGGTACACAGGAACAGACTCAAGAAGTACCATGAACCTATACAAGAGAAGCAAAATGTGATGACCACCTGTGAGGTTCTAGTCCATGAATTATAACAGCATGTCTCGTGACCAGCAGGCTATCTGTCTGGACCATTCTTTAAGGGATACAGTACTGGCAACTACTCATCCATGAGACTTTTGCAGTCAGAGGAGTTCAAACTGTCAACTGATTGGTCAAGATCAGAATCAGGCCCTTGCTCTATATGAAGGGAGCGACCCTTCACCATCATGCCAAAATACAAAAAGAAGATGCCAGCCCATAAATACCACTTTTCGACCCCTTGCCAGAGGTTATGGGATCAGCAAATTTTTCAGGACTGGACCAATGAATAAGGATGCTCAGGAAGATCCTTATTTAGGAGGAAGATGTAATGGTGACCCCAGAATGATGACATCAGTACAGGAGACAGCCCTTCCTTACAAGCCATCAGATTGGAGCACAAGAAGATTATACAGCATACGAGATGAGCAATGATGACCAACTGTGAGTCATTGTGACCACAGCACAAGCATCCTGAAGAATATAAAAGAAGGATCAAGGAACTGCAGTAGTGCAACCAACAAGAACCACCAATCCCAAAATAGCTCAAAGACTTACTACAAACAAAATGCCTGCTGCCCACCAAACCTCAAGGTCAAGGAACCACCAAGGTATCTCAGTCAAGGAAAGAATGTTCTAAGACATCAGAAGAGCCATGAGGACCCGCTCAAGAAGGACTCCTAGTGTCAACCTGGGTACTGCAGACCCCTATCACTTTATCCTCTACCACTGTAAAATAGAAACAAGGATCACCATTGCTACCGAATGCCTCCAAATATGGCAGGAGTACGAAATAGGAAACCTTCTCTGCCAGGAGTTCTCACAGGCCAGCACCCAAGAGCTACAAGATGCCACTCCCATGGATATATGTGAAACAAGGATAGCTAAGAAGATCCATCAGATCTTCAGACATGCACCATAGTCGATCCCCAACTTGGAGTATGTTAGAGTCTCAGATTTCAGAGACCTGTCATCCTGCCATATCAATGCACTAGAAGTCAGGGTGACTACAGAAGCCCAGTCCACTATCACCCTCAACAGCAAAGAAGTAGAAGACTTCTGGCATCCTATCCTTCAGGACAACCCAGACCAATTTCTGCAAGGATTGATCTCAGTATTCCAAGACCCAAGCATCCGGGTTAGATCCCCCCAAGACCCCACATTTGTCTCCTATTTTGTGGAAGAGAACCTCATAGACTGGAGAGCTCCAGATCTTGTTCCCAATTTTCCCGCCACTGCCGAACATGATGACATCATCGATGACGTCATCCTACATGACATTGAGGTATGCAAAATGCGGATCTCATCTCCTTCAGTGATGATGATGATGATGATGATGAAGCCCCCATGGTCCTGAACTTTCTGCTCTAAGTTCTTTGTTACACTGGATAATGCCACTACCAGTATTCTCATATAACACCAGATAATACCAGCACCAGCATTCTGAGGTGATGCAAAATTATTCCAGTACTAGTATTCTCATATAATACTAGATAATGCCAGCATTGGCATTTTGATGTGATACCAAATAATGCCAGCCTTGGAACTTAGTAATTTTAGTTATTGGAATTTATATTTAGCTTTATATCTTAGCAACCATTGAATTATATTTTGTATAAATATCCCTCTTATTTTCTCTGAAATAAAGTCAGTTAACTCAGTGCAATACACACACTTCCTTACAAGCAATCTAAGAGATAACAAGACAGTTAAAGATAAGAAGTTTGAGGACTATAAGACCTTGGGAAGGCACTCCAATAAGAACTTGCTTATAACAACTTAAGTTAGTCTAAGAGATACACCTTGAAGAGAATCTGGCATATTTAAAGGACTCAGCGACCACTACATGACAGTAGATATTTTAGACATTTCAGACCACTTTTCAATCCATAACTCATGAAAATTTCTAGATAGTTGTAATTCTGAATTATATATATGTAGTTCTAGTTTTTCATACATTATATATTATTTTTTTATTCTAGTTTGTATTCTTTTTTTTTAGATGCAGTTGATATTTTTTTTTTTTTGGAGTTTAGTATATATATTTTCTTAAGTAGAAGTATTGGGATAACAACTTGATATGTAGACATGTAACTTTATACCATATATAATTTCATTAGTTTTATATTAGTTATTATTAATATATAAAATATATAACATATATTATTAATAAAATTGCTTTTTCTATTTATTATAATACTTTATAATAAGACTAGAGACTCTTTATAAATATTATAGAAGCAGAATATAACTGACAAGAACAGATAGTAAATAGAACAAGAGTGTTATACTTCTTTAATACTATATCAGATTGGTTATCAGAAAAGATCTATGAACAAAAATAAATCTATAATTACCTATATAAGTAATAGTACTTAAGATAGCTATTACTAGAACATATACTATTCTAGTAGTCTAAAGACTAAGAGAAAACAGAAATAACAATAAGGAAAACAAATAATAATAATTTGGAAAGAAGTATAAACTCTAGAATAGTACTCTGAACAAGTCAATTTGAATCAAATCTAGATTCAATTTATTATATAATGGTTTGATCCAAATCTCAAATCCAAAGCCATCTGAATCAACTCAGATTAATCCAAATCACCCTATCTGAATTATCTCATCTGAATTACTCATTTGAATTACCTCATCCAAACTACTCCATCTGAACCACTTAATCTAAATCACTCAATCTGAATCACTTAATCTGAATCACTCAATCTGAATTACTTAATCCAAATTACTCAATCTGAATCCTCTAATTTGAATTCTCCAATTTGAATCCTTTAATCTAAATTCTCATCCAAATCCTTCAACTGAATTCTCTAATCCAAATCCTCCAATCTGAATTCTCCAATCTGAATCCTCCACATGACTCATATACTAGATGTGTCTTTTTCTTCAGTTGGCTGAAGCAACTTGTTTCAGATAATTGAAGATTTTTTTTTTTTTTTTAAAAAAAAAAAAAAACAAAAATAAAAAAAGCCAATAGATTCAATAATTGCTATTGATAGAAAAATGCAGAGTGAGACTCTAGGTGAAAGTAAGTGGGATATACTTAAGAATGTTGTCTAAGTTTTGGAAGTAAGTAGTGATTACTCTAGCTCTATACTCATTTTGTCTGCCTCTGTACAATATAAATATCTCACTATACATAACTGATGATTGTATGAAGGATATAGTCAAACAAATGACCCTGACAATAAGCTCTGCAATACTAGTATATAACCTTCTGATTGACTGGCTAGAGGACAAGCTTAAGAATAGGCTAGAGAGTTGTAGTGATTTATAGTTAAGCCTGGATCAGAGAGATGTCATAAAAGTTGTTCTAAGTAAGCTCAGAAAATACTACTCCAAAACAGATACTACTATATACTCAATCAGTATAGATATGTCAGTATGTGACTATTGTTCCTTTCAAAACAGAGAAACCTCTACAAAAACTCACCCTCTTTCTCCAAACAGTACTAGATCTATACTTAAAGCTACAATACTATAAAGATCAGGGCTGAGAGCAGTATTTCATTAAGAAAACCAAGCAGGCTATAATTGAAACATACTGAAAAAACTATGTACTGCTGCAAGGTTCTGGCTAAAGTCTAGATGAATATACTGTAGGATCTCTCTTATCTTATATTTACTTCAGTAGAAAGAAGAAGAAGGAGCCATTAGTGAAAGAGCTGCCATCAATAGATGAACTTACTATTTACCTTACTAGTGACTATGTAATCCTGCTGGAGGGTATGGAGGTACTCAACTGGTGAAAGGTGAGTTGTCAGGCAGGTGGTTGGTTGTATTGGGCCAATTTAATCCACTAACCTAACCACTATTCTAACCACTATTCTACCCACTGGGGTGTACAGCCACAGCTATATCAAACAGACTTCCCAGCCTATAAGGTATAGCTCAGGACTATCTGGCAATTCTTGCCACCAGTACTCCCATTGAGCAGGTGTTCTCAGGTGGGGTGGATCTCATTGCCCCTAAGAGGTATGTATATACTGAATTTTGAGAAAATTCAGGCATATATGTGTCTGAAATCTTGGTAGGGCTTGGGCTACTAAAATTTAGTAGGTTCTGGCATTTATGGATAAGTTAATTAGCCTTATGGATTATTTAATATCTTTTCAAAAATAAAAAGGAAAAAAAAACTCAGAACTCAGTCTGGAGTTTGCAACCAAAGTGGGGCAGTGATTGGCAGGGTTGGTGGTGGTAGAGAGAGCACACAAAATTTGCAGCCCTCTATCAGCAGTAAGAGACAGCCCCAAGCTGTCGATGGACTGCTCCAGAAAGCGAGCAACAAGACGCACTTATCCTGCCGTGCGTATTCCAAAACCTGATTCACTTCCGACTTCAGCGACTTCAGCGTGTCCCACTCCAACTTTAAATTATCATCATTCCATTCCTCATTCTGTGGAGAGCCGATGTCGCCGCCTTATAGTGACCGTAGATTTCCTCGGCGGTGTGGCACGCGATGGGAGCCAGAGCAATGGTGTAATCGTTCAGAATCTACGTAGAGGGCAACAAAGCGCAATTCTATTGAGATTTCACGAGTCGCCTTTGCAAGATCGATCTGTCGTCCGTAAAAATCCGTTGATTCCGTCGATTCCGTTGATTTCGTACACAGTTCTGCCAAGAAAAAAAGAGGGCTTGGAGGGAAAAGTCAAAATACTCACGCGGAAAAGCACACTCTGAACGTTCAGACGGCTAGGTCCCTGCTTGGCGTCAGCGTAGAGTCTATCTTTGATGACGTCAAAGTAGAATGTGGACAGAGTGTTGGTGTTGAAATTGTGGAAGGCTTGGACGACTGGAAAGGTGGAGGCGGCGTGAGAGATGAGCTAGTGGTTCGAAACTTGCTTGCGAGCGTTATATTTTGGATCGAGTGTAATATGAAGATTTTTTCCCCTCCGAAACGACCCGAAATCTTACCTTTATTAAAGTTGAACTCCTCATATGCTTCCAAAACCATCTTCTTGAACTGGTAGAGCTCATAAAGCATGTATTTGTCGATCTGTAAAACGCGAAGAACAGGCGACATCAAAACTATTACGCAATCAATGGGCGACGCGGAAATGCTGCCATGTTCCTATTTTGTAATGAACTCACCTCCTTCAAATCGGCATAATTCACCATACGTTCCTCCGAGAAGCCATCAATGTTGCTGAGCATGAAGCGAGCGGTCGTGCGGATCTTGCGCATGCTCTCGGACACGTGGGCTGTGCTCGGTGGAAAGAAAACAACGGGGTAGGAATACAAAGCAATCATCAGTGACAGATCCCGGGTCTACTAAATCAGTTCTCAAAATAAATGCTCACAAAGAAAAAACGGAAACAAAGAAGAGAAAAAAAAAAAAAAAAAAGGCACTAACCCATAACGGTCTTTCCGATAGTGACATCTCGCGTATACTCGGAGGCGGCGACCCAAAGACGTAAGACGTCTGCACCGTACGCCGGTTGTTGCTTCAGATCCTACACAGGCAAAAAATAATCCACAAGGTTCATTCTACCAAGCATACGAGCAAGTCCATGAGGCGCAAAGCATCCATTGCATACCTTGCCACCATGCGTGATCAGTTTCGGCTCGACGACGTTTCCAATACTCTTGGACATTTTGCGCCCATGCTCATCGAGCACGAAACCATGGGTAATGAGGATCGAGTACGGAGGTTTGCCGGTTACAGCAACTAAATTTTAAGGCTCTAACGGATCAGAAAGTTTGTGCATGCAATCCAAGGGCGCCAAAAATGGGAAAAACAACATCAAAATCAAGAGGACGGTCAATATCCATTTACTCGCCAGATGTCAGCAATGACGACTGGAACCATCCTCGATGCTGGTCACTCCCCTCCAAATATAGATCTGCCGCCGGCCTCCCATCATCACTCCTCTCGGCGATTTTATCTTTCACCAGCGTCCAGCTGGACCCACTGTCAAACCACACGTCCATGGTATCGTACCCCCTCCGATAGGTTTTCCCTTTCGTCTTATACTCGTCCGCGACAAATACAGCATCGTCCTTGACCTCCCACCACGCGTCCGTCCCACCCATCCGCTCGATAACGGCGATGATGTGCTGGACGGAGCTGTCCGTCAGCAGGGGCTCGCCCGTCTCGGTGTCGTACAGAACAGGGATAGGAACTCCCCAGGCGCGTTGACGGGAGATGCACCACTCTTTACGGGAGAGGGTGAACTGTTCGATGCGACGGAAAGCTGGAGTTCGGAGGTGAGGCGAGTGAGGGCATGTGCGATGGTAAAGGGAGTAAACAATCAAGAAGCCAGGAAACGTGACGAACTGAAGGGAATGATCAGACAACATACACGACTCGGGTACCATCCGCACGGCCTTGAGCGATTCCACGGCCTTTTTTTGTAGCTCCTCCACATTGGCGAACCATTGCGCTGTAGCTCTATATCGTGGGGAAAACAAAAAAAAAAAAAAATCAACCATCATCTTCAATCAAAGTATGCCACAAACCAAATGCTCACCTCAGCATGACGGGCTTCTTGGTGCGCCAATCATATGGGTACTTATGCTTATACTTCCTCTCGCGTACCAACCGACCGCGCTCGGTCAGTTTATCGATAACCAAGGCGTTGCCGTCGGTGAAGGTAAACTTGCCGGCGAGATCGGCCCCAGCCTCAGCGGTGAAGTGTCCAGTATCGTCCACTGTTGAAGCGGTGGTAGGTAGGTGGATCATGATGGAGGTGTCAGAGATGCCGGTTGTTTTTGAAATAAAATGCATTATAAACTCACCGGGACTGAACGGTTTGATACCCAACGAGCGGCACGCCTCATAATCCTCCATCCCGTGCCCCGGCGCCGTATGCACCAACCCTGTCCCTGACTCTGCGGTGACGTACGCGCCAGCTATGAAGGGCAAAATCTCGTCCGTCAGAGGGTGGGCGTAGGTCGTGCCCAGGAGGTCAGATCCTATTGTAGACACAGTAATTGTAGAATCAGTTCACTTCTTGTTGAATTAGGTATCAACAGAACAATCAGCTCATGGAACCAATCGCTCACCGGCGACCTCGGCAAGCTGGGTGAGCTCTACCGCCGTCTCGATACCAAGCTCCTCTCGCAACGCCTGCAACCGATCCTTGGCCACGACAAGGTGGCTGCCGTCGGCGGACTTGACTAGGAGGTAGACCATGTCGGGATTGACAGCAACAGCCTAAAAGATCCGATTCCCCCAAAAGAGTGCGGCATGATTCGTTATCTGTACAATAGCAATCTGAAACAATAACCCGTCGTCTTGAACAAACTTCGCACCTTGTTCGCCGGGATGGTCCACGGGGTCGTTGTCCAGACGAGCGCATGGACGGAAGAGGCGCTCACTTCTTTAGGAAGGAGGTTTGCCAGCGCCGGCGCTTCAGGTTCCCCATAAACGTGTCGTTACAGGATAGGTTAGCAATAGTCGAGGCCAATTTATTACCGCAGACCACAATTGGGAGGTGTACTCACCTAGCTGGACAACAGAAAACTTGACGTAAATGGATCTTGAGAGATGGTCGTCCTTGTACTCGAGCTCAGCTTCCGCCAGGGCGGTTCTTTTGTGCATTTGTTTAGAATCCGGTTCAGTAAACAAGCAGTTCATCTGTTGTACGAGCGACGATGATGGCATTTATCGTGACAGTGAACGACAGTATGAGGACGAAGATGAACAATTCTTACTTGGAAGACGGAGACCAGTAGACAGGTTTGTGCTGCCGGTAAATATATCCTGTGTGAGTGAAATGATCAAAGCACGGATTATAGACAACACACGTCATTCACAGGTTTTAGACAGCGGTGGCAATAGAAGGATACAGTTTTGAAAACAAGGTACATACCTTTATTCACCATTTTCTTAAACACCTTGAGCTGTCTGACCTCAAAATCTTTATCTATTCCAGTAACAATGGTAAACAAAACGATTAGCGGACGTTCGGGTGAGTCACTACTTATGTAAAGGAATGCGTTTACCTACCTAACGTTTTGTACGCATTATCCCAATCGCCCATCACGCCCCAGCTGATGAAACCTTGCTTCTGTTTCTCCACCTCGGACAGGGCGCGGGCGCGGGCCATCTTACGAATCTCGGTCGGAGTCAATTGCGAGCCATCGATGTTCTGCGATGTTGGAGTAGAATGTGAGATTGGGAAAGATGGCTCGAACGTATATGGCTGGCAATTGGAATAGCTGGAGTCTTCGTATGTGCATGATTGCCCAAAAATTGGGGAAGGAACGAGACGAGAGAGTGCGCGACGTACTTTGAGCTCCTCCAATGCCTTAAGTTCAATGGGAAGGCCGTGGCAGTCCCAACCGGGAACGTAGCTGGTCGCATTACAAGCAAACATATTTGTTGATATTCAGTGAGGTGACTGGTCGTTTGATTGTTAGAAAACTTTGGCCGACGTTCGCCGGCAGAAGATGGATAGCTTACTGCACGCGATGGCCTTGAAGAACCTTGTACCGATTAGTGATATCCTTGAGGATCTTGTTTATGGCATGGCCTTTTCATAGGTCAAATGGACAACAACACAGAAGATGATACAAGGCTTGATCAACGATGAGTTTTATTCGATCGGCCGTGGGAAACAGAACAAAGTAGAGGCAGGTGCACTAGTGGGCATTGCTCACCAATGTGCAGGCCACCGTTCGCATATGGCGGACCATCGTGCAGGACAAACAAATCCTTTGGATTATTCTCTAGCTAGTCGATGCGCATGTATACATGTTAGGTGGTTCGGAGCGCAAATGTTCTTACGTGCGATTAAATTGGCGGGTGTTCGAGGTCAGAGTCTTTAGACTTGGACAATCGTTACCTGCCAATGATATAGATCGGTCGTGCATCGGTCGCGAAAGGCATGCTCGCGGTTCACGGCGTCGGCACGTAGCGGAAATGTTGTCTTTGGAAGCAGCAGGGTGTCGGCGTAGGATGGGTTGGCGGCGGTGGTGGTGGACATTGTGCAAGGATATACGCGAGGCGAAAGGGGTTTCAACCTGGAAAGGTGACAATGGGCGGGTATATATGGCAGACGGGAGAGACGCATGGCTAAGGTGTGAGTCACGGTCTGTCAACTCGACAGAAGAGTAATAATCGTGGCTGCTTTTCCTCCCCTCGAAGACGCGCGCCACCGCCACCCGCCTTGATCGTCATCGCCATGAACGTTCTCCGCAAGGTCGGCTACATCATCCAGTTCGGCTGCTTCGTGCATCTCTTCAACAAATATGTCGGCGAAATCACCTTTGTAAGTACCGAACTGCATCCATCTTCTCCACTCGCCGCCAACTCTTCTCTCCTCACCCATCTATTCCTGCTCTTACCCAGTGCCTCGGCCCTTCCATGCTACCAACCTTCAACATGGTCGGCGACCTGGTCGTCTTGGAACATCTCTCGCCCCAGCTCAAGCGTGTAGATGTAGGAGACGTCGTGGTTTGCGTGTCGCCAACGAATCCGGGGCGTGCCGTGTGCAAGCGGATATTGGGCATGGTACGATGTTCTCAATCAACCCACTCTCACCTTGCCCTGTTTCATGAGCACCTCATCTCAATATCATGTAGCCAGGGGACTACATATGTGCCGATCCGACCGTTCTTGAACGGAGATACCTTACGGTGAGATGTTTTAAGATATGCTTCACCCCACGCAACACATCCCTTGCTCCCTTTGGTTGCCCTTGTCTCATAAAATACTATTTCGCTTCTTTACTCCGCAGGTCCCCAAAGGCCACGTCTGGCTTGGCGGTGACAACATCAGTAATTCCACCGACTCGCGTGTATACGGGCCTGTACCCTATGCGCTGGTCAAGGGCAGGGTCTTCGCAAGAGTAAGCCTAATCCAAGGACACACTGTCAACTATCCTCCCGCATAGTCCTCCTCTAATACTCCATTGAACTATCGTTAACGACTTTTTTTTTTTTTTTCTTTTTACGAAACGGGCCTCTCTATCTAACAGCTATGGCCTCAGCCGGGCTGGATTCGGAATGGACTCGTACCGCTCCAGAAAGACGATTCTTGAATTATGTATAATCATAACGGCGCTTTTAATACCAATCGGGGGCGCCAGACTTTACCCTATTGTATGACAGGCCTATTCCTTTAAATTATGAGGACACGGATGACGGGAGAACACGACATTTGTCTTTATATTGGTATATTGGACACCGACCGTAACCAAATAGAAGCGCTAGTTTACAAACGTAACCGTAAACAATTACATTCAAAAAAAGCCAAGATCATCCTTGCGATCAACACACGCATCATGCCTTACACTACTTTACAACTTGGCCTTCCCGTTTTTGGTCTCGGCCTCGGCCTCCACCCTCAAATACCTCCTCAAGATCTTCCCGCTCGATGACTTGGGAATGACAGCGAGGAACTTTACCCCACCTCTGAGTTTCTTGTGCTGCCCCACCCGTTCTTCCACAAACTTCTCAATCGACTTGGCGGTTTCCGGCGTGGCGGGCACGCCCTGGGCCAGAACAATATATGCTCGAGGCAACTCAGTAGCCTGAGATGGGTCGTTGACCCCGATGACAGCAGCGTCGACCACGAGTGGGGATGTGAGTAGGAGGGCCTCGAGCTCCGCAGGCGGAATTTGGAAACCCTTGTATTTAATGAGTTCTTTGAGGCGGTCGACGATGTAGAAGAAACCGTTGCGGTCGACATAGGCGACGTCGCCCGTATGGAGGAATCCTTCTGCATCAAGTGTCTCGCGCGTCGCTTTGGGGTTATTAAGGTAGCCCTGTTGAGAATTTTTTTTTTTTTAAAAAAAAAAAAATTATTTGGGAGGGGACACGAGGATGAAAGGAAAGAGTGCGAATTGTGTTATATATGACGAAAAGAAGGGTGGTACGGTATAGAGAGATAAGACGAGAACGTACCTTCATGACGTTTGGACCGCGTAACCACAGCTCGCCAGCTTGGCCATAGCCCAGCTCCTTACCATCCTTGTCCACAATCTTGGCCTCCATGCTCGGCATCAGGAGACCGACGGAGCCTGTTGATTCGAGATGGTGGTTGAAAACGTTAGCCGAACACCCCTCATTCCAACACGATTAACCATCAATGCAAACAATTTGCTTAATCAATCCTGATCCTTTCCACTCCTTTCCCTCAACTCACCTTCAATGATATTCTCCGTAGGCACGATATGGCTCACCGGGCTTGATTCTGTCATGCCGTACCCCTGCTTGATCCTGGAACCCAAGCGAGTGGTTAGGTCTTGCGATAGCTCGGCGCTGAGTGGCGCAGCTCCGGACCAGAACAACTTGATGGACGAAAGGTCGTAGTTCTTGACGACAGGTGACTTGGTCAGGAGGATAGCGATGGGCGGGACAATATGTGCAATGGTCACCTTGTGACGCTGCAAAACGTCGCAGAAATCGACGAAGTTGAACTTCTGCATCACAACGAGCGGACAGCCCTGAAAGGTGGTGAGGATAAAGGAAGACAAAGAGAGTATCGAGCGATGTGACCATAGATAATGCAGGATGAAAATAGGTCGATACTATTTGCAGTGAATATCAAGAAACAAAAGAAAAGAGTCGAACAAAATGACGTACCAAATACAAATGGAGATGAATCAAAACGTTGAGACCATAAATATGATAGAACGGCAGCACCCCCAAATACGTTTCATTCCCCCTATTCACCGCCTTTTCGAAAAGGTCTTGTTGGGCGATGTTGGAGGTCATGTTCAGGTGGCTGAATAAATCGTAAAAGAAAGTCAGACACAATGCGAGGAGGCCGGATTTGTGGTAGACATTGTTCTCGCATTGCGCGCGCAAAACACGGAATACCTACGTCGTCTCAACCCCTTTACTTTGCCCTGTGGTCCCCGACGAGAAGCACAGGAATGCTGTCGTGGTCTTTGCCTCCTCGAACGAATACTCGACGGGCTTGGCCTCACGCTTTCCCAGGATGCTCTTGTAAGGTTTCAGGCCGTCCACGGCCTTCCCGCCGAACAGCAGAACGCGTTCTTTGGGGATCCCTACAGCCTTGGCGGCTTTGATGGCCACGTCGATCCCGGAGGGATGCGTGATCAAGACTGTCGCGTGCGCCTCCTTTAGCTGGAAGACAAGTTCCTTCTCATTGTAAGCCGGATTAACTGGGCTGACAATCCCCCCTAGTGAAAAGGAAAGGATAGAAGGGATATTTGAGTAGGCATGAAATGCATGATCATCATAGTTACTTAAATGACGGGGGTAACCTCACCAGCAGCCAAGGTACCGAATAACGGCACAGAATAATCGATCTGGTTGCAGGAATAAACCGCGACAACCTCCCCACGCTTGAACCCAAACTGGTCCTGCAGACAAGCGGCGAAGCGGTTGACCAGGGATCGGAGCTCGCCCAAGGTGATGGTTTCGTTGGTGAGGCCATCGATCAGAATAGGCTTCGACTCGGAAGCGCCGTAAGGATTACTGAAGATATACTGCACAATACCAGTCTTGGGAAGGACGATATCGGGAAAGAGGGATTTGAAGATCATGGTTTGTGGTGTGGGCTAGGCGGGTGGATGAGTGGAAGGTATAGTGCACCACGCCTATAATCATTGAATATAGGACGGATAGCTGAGAGTGTCTCGAGACTTGTGTAACATCGGACCAGATTTTGCTACACGTTAATTTGTAAGTCAATTTATACGTGTAGAATAGTGATATCGACATTCTGTCAAAACATACCCTACTCGCCAACATCGACGATAACGAACTCGTTATCTTCAATCGAGGGAAGGTCGCCATCCTTCAATAACAGCCTGGAGGACCCACTAGGAGAAGGACTCTCCCGGTTCCGAAGAGACAAGCCATACCAGCGAAAAGAATGCCCAGCGTGCATCGAGCCCATCCAGCCCAAGGAAACGGCCCACACTGCAAGTCGCCTATCCACGCTAAGTGCGCCGCACATATCTACGTGAACCAAGGTGGCAAGTGCCTCAGCTGCATGACATATATCTTCGAAGTACCTAAGGAAGTTCAAGTTGCCGAACTTCTCAAGAAAATCGAAGACATGGAGTATGCTCGCGAACAACAAGCAGAAGAAATACAGCAGCTCCTTGAAGAAGCAGCACAATGCAGCCAGCAGAGGAGGGAAGAAACCCTGCTTCTGCCACAATGGCTGGCCTAGGGCAGCCACTACACCCCCAGCTCCACTGCCTCTACTGTCAAGGGCTACTCCTTTATACCCTGTCATCTTCATCATTTCCTTACCCTTCCTCAGCCAACCCTCCAGTCTAGATGCCAGCTGTCCTCTCTTTACCACATCTGCAAAACTTGCCCTTCCTATCCCCTGCCCTCTGATCCTGCTCTCTCCCCAGCCATATCCTTCTGCTAGTAGATCTCTTATACTTCTCTCCAAGCCAGGGTCTCTTTTTATATATTACTAATTGAATATACTAGAGCTACCCTGTCCAGTATGCACCTCAGAACATATATTGATTGCTATATTACTAGACTCTTTTCTCTGAAAACTATATTGTGAGTATTGCCAAAAGGTTGTATAATCTGAATGTTACTAGAGAAAGGTACTATTAATATCTATAATTTCTTAAGAGCTAATCTGTGAGAACTTCTGGCAGAGATGATGTCCTATTTCATATTCTTGCTACATCTAGAGGTACTTAGTAGTAGTAGTGATTTTTGTCTCTATTTTCCAGCAGTTGTATAAGAGGGTTGCTTTTTAGGATAATCATTACATAGTTCTGGAAGGGTTTTCTGGAAGTTCTAGATATTCTGGAAGACCATTTTCTTATGGTCAAGATCAATTTTGTATGGAGTACATCCTCTATGCTTATTGATTTCAAGATCAGGTTGACATCTCAACTAAAGTCCTTTTTTCGGACTAGTTCTAGATGTTCAGGATTTTCCATATTTCAGGAAGTTCAAGAAACTAAGACCAGCTTAGTTGAATTGGTGTATCGCTGCAGACAATACCCAATTAGGAAATTTCGTGATGGAGTTAGGAGTAGGACCTAATGGGGAGCAGATTTACTTAAGAGTAGTTTGTGGGTTATTAAATAGGTTTATTTGCTATTCATGATATTGCTATACTAGGAGTAGTTGTGTGAAGGGATATTGTGGGGAAGTGCTCAGGAGTTGTGTTCGGATTGTTCAGGTCTGTTCAAGTCTGAGATTCTGAGATCTGGGGGAGGGGGTATTTATACTAGTGAGGGGCTATCTGGACTATACTAGATATGGATGTAGCACTAAGTGCCTTGCTGAGTCAGAATGCAGTCACGTAGTACAAGAGTGATCTGATATATCAAGAGATCGTCTGACTGCTGAGTTAGTTCATAGTCATGTCGTATAAGGCTAACCTAACTATACTATAATGGTTATGCTATTTATAGGTTTAGGCACTGTCTGGGTAGTCTTCGATGATATCACCATCAATGACATTATCTCTGATGAAGTAGTCATCTAGAAAGATTGGTTCGCAGATTACCTCTCCTTGTTGGCTGAGGTAATAATACATTGGAACTTCATCTCCGTCCCACAGGATAGCATCATCTATCTCGTATACTAAATAAGGTGTTGGGGGGCGAAGAAGTAGTGCATCATCTTCGTTTTCATCGGATTCGCTATCTGCATACCTTCTGTAGGTTACAGCACTATGAGTCGCTGGATTGTAGTATACTGGCAGCTGTGGCTCATGTCGCTCGTACTCAGGTGGTGGGGTGGTTGGTTCGATCTCAAGGGTTGTCTGAAGGTATAGGTTGTGTTCTCCAGTCTCTTCATTGTAGTTAAAGTAATCAGGAGTGAACGTGAGTTGGTATTCATGCCAGTGGTCATTGTCCCAATAAGTCTCGTATGTGGTTATGAACTATTGTAAGTTCATTGGTAAGGTTGGCAGTGTGATCAGGGTTGGTAGAGATTCTTGGCTTGAGGTCATGTCAGTATCAGAGGGATCATTGTCTTCTGCTTTGTCTTCATTGAAGTGGATTATATTATAGACATCTTTCATGGCATATCCAACTTGGGGCATTTGCAGGATGTGGTCATTAGGGTACAGGAAGGTTCTGTCGGTAGTCTGAATGTATTCGAGATACTTGTGGTTGAGTTCTTGTATCATGTCATCGATTTGGCCATAGGACAGGGTAGCAACCATTTTGCTGGTAGTAACTCGGAGGCGGGGAATAAAGGTGCTGTACTCATAGAAGAGTTCTCAGTATTTGCGGGCAATGAGCTTCTGGTGTTGAGACATCTGGGTAATGTCTGTGTCATGGTGGTGTTCGACCATGTCTTCCAGGAGGTGGCTGATCTGGTAGTAGCTTGAGATTTGTCCGATCCGGTGGGTCTTGTTAAGCATATTCAGGGCATTCCATTGGACTTCTATGAAGTAGAGAGGTGCTAGGCTATGGATATTCATGAGGGGCAGAGGGGGTGTGGCTCAGTTGACAATGGCATTCCAAATGTCAGCGCAGATGCAGTTGTAGATCTCAGTGATCATGTTTGTGTGTTTGGAAGTTGTGGTTGTTATTTATTTTGGTTCTTTTGTTTCGACACATTTCAGGGCTTGGTATATATACATCTGTTCTTAATTAGTAAGATTCCATTTGTATGAACCTTATGTTCCATGACTTCGTATTGACTCAGCTTTGTGTGTTGTGACTTCTGTTTGACTCAGCTTTGTGATCGTACAGGTGATTTCCAGATTTGTTCAGAGATTGCATGTGATTTCAGTGGCTTGTTAAGAGGGTGACATATAATTTCTGTGGCTTGGAGGTTGTGTGCTTACAACTCTCCCCTTCTTAGCTTTTGATGTCCTTGTCGGGGTCTTCTAATTTTGTTCTAGTATTGTTACACCATTTGGGAGATCAAAAGTCTGGTAAAGTCCATTTTTTCAGAAAGTGGCATGCTTGTAGTACAGTTGCCTAATGCATTGGATTCACATGTTAAAGGGTCGTGTGTTTAATGCCATGCGCCAGAAGTGATTCTGATGTCATTCACTGCTGGAGAATTTCCTCTAAGGAATCTTCTTAAATATCTATGCCTTGTTTCCCACCAGTAGTACAGGGAGAATAGGCTTGCTTTCAGTTTTGCTATTTTTTCCAGAGGGTCGGTATTCTTTTGTTCTGTCTTGCTGAGTTCTTGATTATGTTCATGATAATTATAATGTTCAGGAGGATAATATATGTTATGTACTGATAGGTGTAGGAGTATTCAGCATTCAGTTGTTCAAGGAATCATATTCCTGAACTAAGTCAGTAGCATTCTGGAGATTGGTCTTAGGTTCTCATATTGCATCATAGATCGGATAACCTTTCCATTTAATGAGATACTCAGGGTAGTTCTTGTAATCATGTTTGTTGAGGATTTGTTCAACTTTATATTCTTCCTGGTCATTAATAATGACAGGTACAGGTGGTTCTGTAGTTCGGTTCAGGAATAGTTCATCATCATTGTTGTTGTATCACTTGAGACATTGGACATTGAAGACTGGGTAAATCTTAATAGTGTCTGGTAGCGCCAATTTGTAGGAGGTCAGAGAGACTTGTGAAATGACTTCAAATGGTCCAATGAACTTGCTGTTCAGCTTTGTAGATGGTCTGTGCTTGAGGTTATCAACTTGGTATCCTCGGATGTCTAATAGAACTTTTTCTCCAATATCGAAGGTTTCTTCTCAGTGATGTTGATTAATATACTGTACCTGTTGTTCTTGAGCTCGTGATAAATTCTCAATTGCGATCTGGCTTAGATTATGTATTTGGAGTAAGAATTCTTCAACAGCTTCGACTGTAGAGGGTTCTTCAGTGGTTCGGATGAGTGTTAGAGGAGTGTTTGGGTTTTGTCCAGTATTGGCAAAGAATGGGGTCATTCCAAGAGAGGCTTGCTTGCTGTTATTATAGGCAAACTCAACTGCAGTGAGGTGTTCATGCCAATCATCTTGTCTGTAAGAGACATAGTTTCTTAGCATTTGTTCCAGAGTTTGGTTCATTCTTTCAGTTTGGCCATCAGTTTCAGAGTGAAAGGCTGTAGATAGTACAAGTTTCGTTCCAAGGTGCACATGGAGGGCTTTCCAAAAATGGCTGGTGAATTTTGAGTCTCAGTCACTAACAATGATCTTAGGAAGACCATGATAGCAGAAGATATTGTCAAACAAGAGTGTAGCTATGTCCGATGCTGTTGCAGTAGTGGTGGTTGGTACAAAGTGAGCTTGTTTGCTGAGATAGTCCACAAAGACAACAATTGCATCTTTCCTGTTCTTGGTTCGGGGTAGTTGTACAATGAAGTCCATAGAGACTTGTTCCCAATTAGTGGATGGTACTGGGATAGGGTGGAGTAGACCGGGTTTTGCTAGTGTTGAGGACTTGTTCTGTTGGTAGGCATCACAGAAAGTGATGTAGGTCTTGAGTTGATCTGCCATTCGGGGCCAATAGAAGTTTCAGGAGATAACTTCATAGCATTTATCAAATCCTAAATGTCCAGCTGTAGGGGCATTGTGACATTCGAATAGGATAGTCCTTCGGAGGTCTTGGTTGTTTGGAACATATAATCTGTCCTTGTAGTAGATAGCATTATCCTTAAGTTGGTATTGATTGTACCGGGTATGCTTATCAGCATCATCACTGTTCAGGATTTCTCAGAGTGCTTGAGCTTCCTTATTATCAGCACATGCTGTGATAATTTGTTCCATAATGGAGTTTATAATCAGGGTGAGAGTTTGGATGACTTCTTCAATAGGTGGTCTGGAGATTGCATCAGCAATAATGTTTTCCTTGCCAGGGTGGTACTGGATTTCATAGTCGAAGTTGGTGAGGACTTTCATCCATCTGGCTTGTTTTCGAGAAAGGGTAGCCTGGGTCTTGATGTTGACTAATAACTTGTGGTCAGTCAATACAGTGAAGTGTGCTCCTTCTAGGTATGGTTGCCATTTGATCAGAGTATCTACAATGGCTAACATTTCCTTCTCATGGGTTGCATAGTTAATTTTGGCATCATTGAACTTGCAGGAGTGATAGGCCACAGGGTGTCCTTTTTGCATGAGTACTACTCCAAGAGCTAGGTCAGAGGCATCAGTGGTAACTTCATATAGTAGGGCAGGGTTTGTTGCTTGAAGTACTGGAGTGGTTATCATGGCATCTTTCAATGCTTGAAAGGCTGTATCTTTTTTGGGTCCCCAATTTGCAAGATTGTTGAAGTCTTTCTCTTATTTCATAGTCCAGGGTTGTTCTTCTTTCTTGCTGTGCTTGGTCATTTGGGTAAGGGCAGTGGCGATTTTGGCGAAGTTGGCAACAAATCGTCTGTAATAGTTTGCTAATCCCAGGAATGACTGGAGGTCTTTCAGCTTCTTAGGTCTGGGCCAATCTTTGATTGTGGAGATTTTGCTGGGGTCTACTTTGATTCCATTTGGCATAACAATGTATCCAAGGAACTGAATTTCTTTTAGAAGGAATTTGCACTTGCTGAGTTTTGCGAAGAGCCAGTTTTCTCAGAGTTTTAGTAGTACTAGCTCTAGGTATTCAAGATGTTCCTCCAGGGTTTTGCTGAAGACTAGGATGTTGTCAATGTAGACAACAACAAATTTGTCCAGGTATGGGTGCAGGATAGTATTCATCAGTGTCTGGAAGGTTGCAGGAGCATTAGTTAAGCCAAAGAGCATAATGAGGAATTTGAAATGTCCATAGTGGGTTCAGAAGGCTGTCTTGTAGATGTCTTCTTCTTTCATAGCAATTTGCTAGTAACCATTTTGCAGATCAAAAGAGCTCATGAATTGTGGGTTGGTAAGCCTATCGAATATTTTGTCGATTCTGGATAGTGGGCAACAGTTCTTGATGGTCTGTTCGTTGAGGTCACAGTAATCAATGTACATTCGCAAGTCTCCTCCTTTCTTGACAACAAAGAGGACTGGTGTACCATAGAGTGATACACTGGGTCTAATGAATTCTTGTTCTAGGAGTTCGTCAATTTCTTTCTTGAGTGCATCAATTTCTCTCGGAGACATGTGGTAGATTGACTTGAAGGCTGACTTGGCATCTGGAATAGTCTTGATGGTATGGTCCACTGTTTGTTTGAGAGGTAGGCCTTTGGGAGTTTCTTCGGGAATATGTCTCGGAATTTCTGGAGTAGTGGTCTGACATGGCTGTCAACTTTGGAAAAGTCTTCTTCAGCATTCTCAGGTTCTCCTTTGGATGGACAGATGGAGATAGCAAAGAGAGGGCATTTCTTGGCCAATTTTTTGAGTTATAGCTTGTTGATGTGGGTGATCTTTGGTCCAGGGTCACTAGAGTTGAGTGGGTCCTTTTCGCCTTACAGTTTGAAGTTGTGGCGTCCTTTCTTGATGGTCAGAGAATGGTTTACCCAATTGATCATGGGGTTCTCTTATTTTAACCATGGAGTTCCAAGGATGATTTCATTATCAGAGAGTGGCATGATCTGGAGGGTAACATGTACTCGATAGTCACCAATTCGGAAGGGTAGATTGCGGACTTTCTTGCTAATGACATGTGAGGTTCCATCAGCTGTGGCAACTGCTTGAGTTTGTTGTACTGGGGAGATAAAGACCTTGAGTCTGTTGGCTGTTTCTTTGTTGATGAAGTTGCCTGAGGCACCGCTGTCTATTATGATCTTGACAGGTGCTCGATTGACAAAAGCTTTAAGTGTAAGCAGTTTGTCTGATCCAATAGTGGTGATTTCAGTTGTAGGAGCTTTCCTTCTATTAGTTCTTCTTTGAGCTAGTTCGTTGACACAAGAGAAGCAATCATCAATCATTTGGGAAGAGTACATTCCAATGCCATGGGGGCATCGGCCACTTGGTATATATCTATCTTCAATTTTCTTGTAGAATTGTTCTTCTTTGTTTATGGTAGATTGGACTGGAGCCTTGTTTAATGAACCGAATTCTTTGGATCCTCGGATGGTGGGCAGTAGTTTCGGAACTTCCTTGACTATCAGGGTTGACTCGATTTTTTCAAATAGGATCTGGGCAATACAGAATCCAATGGGAATTTTGAAGGGTGTCCAACTGTGGTTTCGGATGAGGACAATAATTTCGCCTGTGTAATCTTCGTCAATGACTCCTCCTTCTACTGAGAGTCCTTTCAATGCTAGGCTACTGCGACAGCATATTCTTCCAACATGTTCTTCAGGAATTTGGATACTGATTCCTATATAGACTTGCTTGACTTCTTGGTTGGAGACTATAGTTTCTTCGGCTGCATATAGGTCATATCTGGCTGCTTTTTGACTTCCTTTGGTTGGGGCCTTAGCAGTTTGTCTTAACTTGACAAAGTCTAGTATTCTGGTGGTCAGATTGTTGAGGTGGTGCAGAGTGGTAACAGTTGCTTGTGTTGCTGTTCGGGGTTTTCAGTTAGGGCAGGCACTGGCCATATGTCCTGTCTTTTGGCAATAGAAGCATGCTCTACTTCTTCTAAGTTCATTCCTTTCACCTTCAGTGAGTTTCTTGAAGGTACTCAGCTGGGTGGGTTCATGATTCCTGAGTGTCCACAAAGTGGATGTTGAGGGAGCTCGGAATGCTTCATGCTTGAGTTCTTCTTTCTTGGTCCAAGTCTTTTCCTTATTGTTGAATTGTCTTTGGGGCAGAATGGGTCCAGCTGTTAGGATCTGCTTGACCATAGTCTTGATTCTTGCCAGGTACCATTATTGGTGGTCACAACTAACTGGGCATCCTTGTTCTTGGATTTTTCTAGTAAGCCATTCAGGCAGGGTATCAAATAAATGATCTGCTCTTGTCCCATTTCGTGCTTCATCATTGGCAATATATCCTAGGCCAACAGTGTTCAGGAGTGACTCAAGTTTTATACAGAAGGTTTCGAATTCCTCCTTGCCATGTACATCAAATTTGAGGTTGCAGAGTTTTACTTGAGATTCAGCAATCATGGTTTCACTGCAATATTGAGCAATCATGAGTTATTTAAGTCCAGGGGCTGCAGGATGGGCTCCATATTCTGGGGCATTATTTGCTGTATTCTGAGCAACTACTGTAGGTCGGGTGTCCCATGTGAGGGGTTTTTCAGGAAGGGTTCACCACCATTCTTCGGCAGGTCCTTGGAAGAATGTAACAACTCAGTGGACATAGGCTGTAGTGGTAGCAAAGAGTTGTTCCAGAGTGTGGTCTTGATTGTTTGTCAGAACGTGGTCAGCAACTCACTCATTGGTCCATTGATTGGCTTCAAAGTTGGTGTCAACTACACTAATGAAGCTTTGGACTTCTTGTACAGTACCATTGAAGGTAGGTAGACTCAGATTTTTTGTAGGTCAGGTTTGTTCAGCTAAGGCAGTAATGATTGCTGCCATTATAGCTACCTGAGCTGTGAGGTCTAGAATCTATTGGTTTGCCATATTGTTTACTAGAGGCAGTTGGACTGCTGGTAGTGGTGTTACTGGTACTACTTGAGGTACTGGTGCAGAGTGTGATGGGGTTCTTTGGGTCTGTGTAAGTTGCTAGAGTAATAGTTATGGGTCTGGAGTAAGGGCTTAATAGATGGCTGTCTATTGCTGTGTAGGTATATTCTGTCCTGATGGAGGTATGTCTCCTTCATTGGTGTATCCGGGATTGAATTCACTGAGATACTCCTCCTCTTCTTTAGTTTGGTCCCTGTGTAATTGGGTTTGCTCGATGTCAAAGTAGACAGAATCAGTTGTATATCTGATTTCAGATGAATTTAATTCAAAGTCAAGTTCTGGTTCCATATTGGTTTCAGATTCAGATAGGGCTGTAGCAGGGCCTGCTTCAGGTTTGGGGTCAGGTAGTTGATGAAGAGTTTCTCTTGCTTCTTCCTTAAGAATATAGCGGGCCTTGCTATTCTGGAATTGGTAGTATAACACAGTCTTGGTCCTGGTATAGTGAAAGTCGGTAGAGTTGAGCTACTTGGCTACAGAGGCTTGGGCTTTGTGAGGAACTAAGGCTAGAAAGACTGCTGCTGGTTGTCCTAGATCGCTTGGGTTTATAGAGCTGACAAAACTCTTGTTGAGAAGAGTAAAGAAGGCTTCTATAAGACCTTCTTTGTCTTGACTTGCTGGGTGTAGTGCAAGGAGTTCAGTGAATAGGGTTTCACCTATTTGCTGGTTTAATCGGAGTACTTCTTTCTTTGAATGAAGTTTGTCCCACTTGTTGCAGGTGTGGAGGTCAAATTGTCCTTGTACGTCAGGTTCAATTCTCTCCAGATTGTCAGATGGTTCAGGATAAATTTCAGTTCAGAGGTTGGGCTTTATACCAACTTGTAGGAATTTGCAGAAGGGTTTGTAGCGAGGTGAGGAAGCATCTTGAAGCAGAATTAGATTATAAACCGCTGCTACCAAGTTGTAAGAGGGTTGCTTTTTAGGGTAACCATTACGTAGTTCTGGAAGGATTTTCTGGAAGTTTTAGATATTCTGGAAGACTATTTTCTTATGGTCAAGATCAATTTCATATAGAGTACGTCCTCTACGCTTATTGATTTCAAGATCGGGTTGACGTCTCAACCAAAGTCCTTTTTTCGGACTAGTTCTGGATGTTCAGGATTTTCCGTATTTCAGGAAGTTCAAGAAACTAAGACCAGCTTAGTTGAATTGGCATATCACTGCAGACAATACCCAATTAGGAAATTTCGTGATGGAGTTAGGAGTAGGACCTAATGGGGAGTGGATTTACTTAAGAGTGGTTTGTGGGTTATTAAATAGGTTTATTCACTATTCATGATATTGCTATACTAGGAGTAGTTGTGTGAAGGGATATTGTGGAGAAGTGCTCAGGAGTTGTGTTTGGATTGTTTAGGTCTGTTCAAGTCTGAGATTCTGAGGTCTAGGAGAGGGGGTATTTATACTAGTGAGGGGCTATCTGGACTATGCTAGATATGGATGTAGTACTAAGTGCCTTGCTGAGTTGGAATACAGTTACGTAGTACAAGAGTGATCTGACATGTCAAGAGATTGTCTGACTGCTGAGTTAGTTCACAATCACGTCATACAAGGCTAACCTAACTATACTATGACAGTTATACTATTTATAGGTTTAGGCACTGTCTGGGTAGTCTTCAATGACATTACCATCGATGACATCATCTCTGATGAAGTAGTCATCTAGGAAGAGTGGTTCGCGGATTACCTCTCCTTGTTGACTGAGGTAATAATACATTGGAACTTCATCTCTGTCCCACAGGATAGCATCATCTGTCTCATATGCTGGATAAGGTATTGGGGGGCGAAGAAGTGGTACATCATCTTTGTTTTCATTAGATTCGCTGTCTGCATACCTTCTGTAGGTTACAGTACTATGAGTTGCCGAATTGTAGTATGCTGGTGGCTGTGGCTCATGTCGCTCATACTCGGGTGGTGGAGTGGTTGGTTCGATCTCAAGAGTTGTCTGAAGGTTCTCCGGTCTCTTCATTGTAGTTGAAGTAATCAGGAGTGAACACAGGTTGGTATTCATGCCAGTGGTCATTGTCTCAATAAGTCTCATATGTGGTTATGAACTATTGTAAGTTCATTAGCAAGGTTGGCGGTGTGATCAGGGTTGGTAGAGATTCTTGGCTTGAGGTCATGTCAGTGTCAGAGGGATCATTGTCTTCTGCTTCGTCTTCGTCAAAGTGGATTATATCGTAGACGTCTTTCATGGCATATCCAACTTGGGGCATTTGCAGGATGTGGTCATCAGGGTGTGGGAAGGTTCTGTCAGTAGTCTGAACATATTCAAGATACTTGTGGTTGAGTTCTTGTATCATGTCATCGATTTGGCCATAGGACAGGGTAGCAACCATTTCGCTGGTAGTAACTCGAAGGCAGGGAATAAAGGTGCTGTACTCATAGAAGAGTTCTCAGTGTTTGTGGGTGATGAGCTTCTGGTGTTGAGATATCTGGGTAATGTCTGTGTCATGGTGGTGTTCAACCATGTCTTCCAGGAGATGGCCGATCTGATAGTAGCTTGAGATTTGTCTGATCTGGTGGGCCTCATTAAGCATGTTCAGGGCATTCCATCAGACTTCCATGAAGTAGAGGGGTGCTAGGCTATGGATATTCATGAGGGACAGAGGAGGTGTGGCTCAGTTGACAATGGCATTCCAAATGTTAGCGCGGATGCAGTTGTAGATCTCGGTGGTCATGTTTGTGTGTTTGGAAGTTGTAGTTGTTATTTGTTTTGGTTCTTTTGTTTCGACATATTTTAGGGCTCAGTATATATACATCTGTTTTTTTT
>RBNI01000033.1:0-51702 GCA_003990745.1 Jimgerdemannia flammicorona | reverse complement strand
TTTTTTTTTTTTTTTTTTTTAACAGACTCAATGTTCTGCAGATTTTTATTAGAAGGAAACCTAGACTATATAGGTCAAAACCCCCCCCCACCACCCATCAAGTACTGTCTCCTCATTAATCTAGGCTAGCTATTGCCCAGCAGCTCAACTATGTCAGGTATAGTAGGGCCTATATTGGTCTGCATCTCATTCTGCACACCATGCTCTCCCTACCACTAGGGGGAACCCAGCCATACACCAATTACTGAAAGTACATGCCTGAGATCCCAACATATGTACAAGGCCTCATCTGAGCTAAATAGAATAGCTCCTGCTACCTCAAGAAGAATGACAGGCAAAGAAAAACTCTCATTAAAGTATATCACAGTGGGTAGAGCCTGATTCTTCTAGTTGAGATGAGTAAAGGACTTATATATGAGGCAGGAGGAGACCTCTAATATTCCACTACTCAAGCCTGTAGGCCTCAATCACATTGCTGTATCAGCTCCTGGTTCCAGTTGAGTACAGTCAAGATGTCTAAAATGGGTAGCCTTGAGCCCCCTGACCCCCCCCCAATGACTGGGGCCCAACCTGCCAAATTGCCAAAAGAAGCTGAGAGTAATACCTATTATCTAACTACTCTGCACCAATCAAAAGGCCACACTAAAGTAGTACCTGCCCTAGCCTCAATGACCACCCCCAACCTAGTACTCTACTGGTTCACTATAATTATCCTTCCTCCTATCTGTGATAGCTATCTCCCCTCCCATCCCAACAACACCTGAAAAACAGTCACTTATGCCAGAACTATGCTTGCTGGAAAGCTCACCAAAGCCAGAGAGCCCTACTACAGGTATTGAGGACCTGCAGGTAACCTACACTGGGCACTTGATGCCCAAGGTTGGCCAACTCCCTATGTAATCTGTGATGTACTGAGACAGCACCTTGTTGACAATAGCAAAAGGAAGAAAGTACTACACCAAAACAGATGTACTTCAGATGTAGCCAAAGGTACCAGAAACTACAAAAAAGTAGAGAAGACACCAATCAGATACTGATAAAGGGGCAACTCATCACCATTGCCTCCCTCCTACTGTCCTGCAACAGATACAGCAAATCAACCCAAGGTAGAGAGAGTAATAGTTGTGGAAAGTGGACTCAGAAAGTTGCCTACCAAATTATTGTGACTGGTAAGGTAGCAGAGAAAGGGGTGCTATACTGAAGAGAATAAGTAAGCTCTCAAAGATCAACTTAAAACTATCTGCCAAGGACTCAATAAAGATCCCAACTTATTCTACACCTAAATCTGCCATCAGATTGTCTTGGCTGGCTATGATAATACCCTCAAGAAACAGATAGCTAATTCAATCTTCCTAAAAGAAGTCTACTATAAAATCACCCTAGCAATCCAGTCTACTCCAGCTGCTCTGATCTTTGATCAGAAAGTGGTCTTTGTACAGAGATATTGGACTACCAGATACCCTGCTGAACACTCAATAGAAAGGATAACTGACATCAAGATAGAGTCACTAAAGCCAACTAGTATCATACTCACTACAGCTCTCAACAGATAACTATTTCCACCTACTCCCAAAATAGTCAAAACTAATCCAGTGGAGGAACTCACCCAGCAGTTTACCAAGATAACTACATATTTTAGTGATATTGTTAGAGAAGTATAAAGTGCCAACAGGAGACCAGTACAGAAGTTTATAGCTACTATAGAGGAACACACCATTATATATTTCAAATATAGAGAAGAAGGCCACTATGTAAAGAATTGCATAACCAAAATAAGGCACAGAGCTCAACCAAGTAATGCTACCAGAACCCAAGAACAAACCAATATAGTAATTATCAAGAAGATCAGTAATACTGATTATGAAGAATACTATGAAGAGTCTGAATTCTACTCTGTTACTGAAGATACCAGAACCTGGTCCAAGCTCTATGATAAGAAGGATAACAGTAAGCCAGTTGGAAGACCAAAAAAGACTCCAACTATCACCATTCAAAATAAGACCCAACTAGAGGAGATTGATCAAGACATGGAGTTAGATGAAGCTATCTGCCAAATTATTGAAGGCACTACTCCAGTCTTAGGAAAGTGAAAGTAAGAAAGAACAGAAGCTGTGCAAGACCAAGATCTATTAGCATGATATCTACAAGGATCTCAAGGAACAGAAGGTCAATACTACTTTTAGATATGTACCTAGCAGAAGTCCCCACCTTCAGACAGCAGTTGAGAGCAGAACTTGCAACCACTGTTAAGAACCAAGAGTACAAGATCATAGAAGCTCACAATATATAAAAAGATGAATAAGAAGATATAGACAAAAAATCTAAAGATCAGTACAAGACCTCAGCCAATACTCAATATCAGATTGAAGATTATATCTTTGATGCTATTATTAATACTAGTGCTGAAGGATATCTTATGAGCAAGAAGGCAATTGACTGCCTAGGCTAGGATATTGAAGAATCTACCAAAATAGTCTATATTATAGCAGATAGTATATAAGCTATCCCCCTAGGTAAGATCTGAGAAGTCTCTATTAAGATTGAAGGAGCTATCATCTCAGTAGATGTAATTATTATAAGTGCCACCAATTATAATATCCTTATTAATAATCAATGGCTTTATAAGACCAAGATTATCATTGATCTCAATATCCAGAAGATGCAAATCAACTATAGAGGAAGAAATATATGAGTCTCTATCAATATTTACAAAGGAGTACTATCAGATAGAGAAAGGAGATGAAGAGGATACAGAAGTCTTTATATACTTAGTATATAAGAATAAGAGCAAGACAACCAAGCTCACAGATGAGCAGTAGTATAATAAGATCATCAATGGCTATGTCTCTCAAGGAAGATATCCCTATGGTGCTAGGATATACTGCTCTGAATATCTAAATGACTGCTAGTTCTATATTAGTAAAGTCAGAAAAATCCATCAATAAAGGTATGAGTAAGAAGCAGCTGAAGTAAAAAAGAAAGCTGAAGAAGATGACTAGCCCCCAGAGCTTCAAGCTGATAGTGATAGTGAGGAGGAACAAGAACCAGACATCACTCTCAAGGTTAAGAAGTTTCACCCTAAAGCTAAGATCCCAGAATACAAGACTAAAAGAGCCATAGGAATGGACCTTATCAGTATCCAAGATGCTATTTTTGAACTACAAATCACCACTCTACTTGATACTATAATTGGAGTCAAGTTACCAAAGAACTATACCAGAATTATCAAGACCAGAAGTAGTCTGATTAAGAGTGAAATCTCAGTTGAAAGAGAAGTCATTGACTCTGATTACACTGGTAAGATCTTTCTTATAGTCAGGAATGATAACCCCACCACCTCTATTCAAAGTCAAAAATTATGATAGAATTGGCCAGATGCTGATCTATGAAGTCAAGAAGTCTAAGATTACTAAAGCTATTGAACTCATCAAGACTAAGAGAGAAAAATAAGGCTTTGGATCTACTGGAAGAGGAGTTTATGCTACCACCAAGATTACTAAACTCAAGCACAAGAAAGATAAGGACCAGAATAAGCACACATATACCATTGAAGAAAACTTTCCCCTAGAAGAACAACTTCTCAAGATTCTATACCAGAATGAAGGAGTACTTGCTATAGACTTCAGAACATCTACAATCAAGAACCCAAATATTATCATAAAGTTGACATCAGTAATACCAAGCCCATCTACCAGAAAGCCAGACCCATACTACCTGCCTACAGAGAATGGCTGTAAGCAGAACTCAAAGAAATGGAAGAAGCTGATATCATTAGGTAAGCTATTAGTCTCTGGGCTTTACCAATTGTCCTTGTCCCAAAGAAAGGAAGCAAGCCTGGAGAGTTTGCCCCAAGACTCTGTATTGATTACAGAAAGCTCAATGTAATCACCAAGAAAGATAAGTAGCTCTTGCCAAATATTCAAGAAATTTTTACCACTCTTAGAAGTGAAGCCAAATACTATACTAACTTAGATCTGTTCTCAGGCTTCCATCAGATTGGTCTCACTCAAGATACTAGCAAGAAATTAGCCTTCATCATATCTGATGTCACCTATGTCTACTTATGAATGTCATTTGGAATATAAAATGCTCCAGTAAGTTTTCAGTAAATAATGAATTGAGTCTTCAGTAATGAAATTAGAAAATATCTCTTCATCTATATTGATGATATAATTATCTTTAGTAATACTATACAGGAATATATCAACCATATATAGCTAGCCCTCAAGAAGCTCAAGGAGTATGGCCTCTACATCAAGCCCAAGAAGTGCAAGTTTATAGCTCAAGAAATTGCCTACCTAAGACATATCATCAACTAGACTGGAGTTCATATGGACTCTATGAAGATTGAGGCTATTGCAGCCTACCTAAGACTCAAAACAACTACAGAAGTCTATATCTTCCTTGGACTGGCCTCCTACTACAGAAGATTCATCAAAAGATACTCCAATATTGCAGTACCTATCTATGAGCTACTGAAGAAGGAGATCAAATTTGAATAGACTAAGGAACATTAAGAAATCTACAATTAACTCAAGATTAGGTTGACCCAAGCACCTATCCTAAGAAGACCAGATTGGAACCTAGAGTTTATCTTGCAAATAGATGCAAGTACTATAGAACTTAGAGCAGTACTAGCTTAGAAGAAAGATGAATATGAATATGTCATCTCCTATGTAAGCCAAGGTATCCATAGAGTAGAATAGAACTATGAGTCATATGAGCTTGAATACTTAGACAGTAGTCTGGACAGTAGATAAGTTCTACTACTACTTAGCCAGAAAATACTTCACTATTCAAACAGACTATTCTGCTCTTATCTGGCTATTCCACACTCTGAACCCCAAAGGAATATATGTCAGATAGATCTACAGACTATAAGAGTATGACTGTACTATCAAATATGTACTACTTAAAAAGAACTAATATCAAGTGTAACAATTTTACAGTCATATTTAGTCTTAGTACATTTTCACATCTTTTAGTTAGACTTTTCTTATCATTTCTTGAATATTCTACTATGTTCTATTATCTTTTACTTGCTTAGAAACCTTCTCTTAGTACCCAGACATCACCAGAACATTCTTGTCTTTCCTTGGTGCCAAGCATCTTATCTTAGCTAGTCATGGAACCTTTTGGAACATTGTAGAATAGTATTAGTCAGCTTTGCCAAGAACCTATTTCTTGGTATTTCTCTTTCTTTCTAAGATCCTTCTGGATCTTTCTTTCAGATCTTATATAAATATTCTTGTTCTCTGCCTGAATAAAGCTCAGAATATTTTCTCCCAGAAATCCTTCAAGAATACTTGAACCTTTAAGTATCTCTTTGAGCTACTTTAGGCCAACCAGAACTTCCAGATTTAGCCACTTCCTCTTAAAGAAACTAGAACTATTACACTTGGTAGCAGTGGTATCATTATACCTTGTCTTATTAAAAAACCTCACATGAATTCAGAAACCAATTACAACTAGTTACACAAACCTGAAATAAGCCATAAAGAGTCAGTCTATCAGCCAGACCCCTCTGCTACAGAAGAAGCAGGAGAATCATAGCTCAACATAAAAGATATGATCAATGCCATAGTCCACCAAATTCAAGAACTTCAAGTATAACTAGAATACCAGAAAATACAAACTATGGGAACATCACATCCTGCTATAGCACCAGTTAGTTTTAAGCCACTCAAGCTAGATACCTTTGACAGCCATTGAGGAGGACTATCTATAGATGCATGGACCTTCCAATTGGACCAATACTTCAAACTCACAAGAATGGAAGATGACATATAAGTCCAATTTGCTACCATACTCCTCTGAGGAAATGCAGCCATCTGGTAGTACAATTATATCATAATTATATCTATACACTCATATATATGTATAAATCAGAGATTGGGAAGCTTTCAAGAGAGTCCTTCACAAGCAGTTCAAGTCTGCTAATACTACCAAGCTAGCCAGAGACAAGCTAGTAAACATCAAGCAACTCAAGTCTGTATAAAGCTACAATGCACAATTCTTGTCAATCCTACTTGAGCTATCAGTGGTATCTGAGGATGAAAAGATAGACTGCTACGTATGTCTAAGGTCTGAAGGGAAATACATAAGTCAAGGTTGAGCTAGAAGAGCCTAAATCTCTTGATAAAGCTATGAGAATCACTAATAGATTTGATATTATTACCTTTGGCAACTGCTTCGAACCAGAATATCACAAGAAGAACCACTTTGAGAACTACTACAGAAACCAACCAAAAACAGTTGGCCTGGCACTAATGGACTTAGACACTATAAACAAAAAGAACACCAAGCTCACCTCTGAAGAAAAGGACCACTTGAAGAAATCAGGAGCCTGTTTCTTCTGTCACCAAACAGGACACATTACAACCAAATATCCTAGGAAGACTAGTGAACCCTCAAGACCAGTCACCATGTTGTCCAAGGACACACCTGTCAATCCCACTACCAGTCAACTTGAGCTCAAGGTCAAGAAGCTTCATCTGAAGGCCCAGGTCCCTCAATATCAAATAAAAGGAGCCATTGGTCTTGACCTACACTCAGTAAAACAAGTCACTATTCCAGCCAAGGGCCACACTCTGGTGCCTACTGGAATTGCAGTTCAATGCTCTGAAGGACATTATCCTAGAATTGCACCATGATCAGGACTCAGTGTCAAATATCATTTAGATATATGCACTAGTATTATTGACCCAGACTTTCAAGGACAAGTTCAAGTCTTGCTTGTCAACCAGAAGGATCAAGACTACATAGTTAACAAAGGAGACCAAGTCATGCAAATGATCCTAGAAAAAGCCAGTCAACTCAATATTACAGAAGTTCAAGAACTCTCTGAAACTAAATGAGATCAAAAGAGTTTTGGTAGTACTGATCAAGCACTAAGTCTTAGTGAAAATCAAGCTCAAGCTATGCTCATTTTCAAAGGCTTAGTTAAAGGGAAAGAAGTCCAAGTACTTATAGACAGCAGAGCTGCAGAGAACTTCATCAATCAGAATCTCATCGAAAGCCTCAAGATCCTCACCAAGCCTGCACCCAAGAACAATAGTATAGTCACTGCAGATGGTATTCTGCACCCTATTGAGTCAATTGCTGCCAAACTGCCCATCAAGATCCAGAAATATTGGAAATGAGTAGACTTCAAGGTTGTACTACTAGGAGATTATGATCTGATCTTAGAAAAACCCTGACTTACAAAACACAATCCAGATATTAATTGGTGCAAGAATGAAGTCACCCTACTTCAAAATAGAGCCAACATTACAATCAAGACAGACAAGACCACAAGCAAGACCTAGATTGCAATACTGTCAGCTATACAGTATAAGAAAGTACTCAAGAAGGCAATGTATGCCTTTGTTGTAATGATCTGTTCCAAGAAATAAGATAAGAAACTATCAGTCAATGAAAGCATCAAGCTGCTGCTAGAAGAATTCAAGGATATCTTTCCAGATAAGCTACCTGGTCTACTACCTATACAAGAAGTTGATTATGAAATCAAACTGACCCCAGGAGCTGTACCACCCAAGAAATACATATACTGCATATCACTACTCAAAATTGAAGCAGTCAAGAAAGAACTAGAAGAACTACTTGTATGAGAAGTCATCCAGTCAAGTAAATCTCCTTATGGCTCACTAGTCTTATTTGTCAAGAAGAAGAATAGTACTCTGTAAATGTATATAGACTATTGTGTACTAAATAAACTCACTGTCAAGAACTGCTATCTACTACCCTTGATTGATCAAATCTTTGATACTCTCAAGAATACCAAGTACTTCACCAAGTTAGACCTTATATCAGGATACCACCAGATTTGAATCAAGCCAGAAGAAATTTCCAAGACTGTGTTCATGACCCCCTTTGGACTCTATGAATTCCTGATCTTAGCATTTGGTCTCACCAATGTACCTACCACATTCTAGACCCTGATGAATAAGATATTTAAGGACCAACTATTTATTTTCCTGTTGGTATATCTTGACGATATCCTGATCTTTAGTGTAACTAAAGAAGAATACCTCAAATACATTTAAATAGTCCTAGAGATTCTGTGAAAACACAAGCTTTACACCAAGCTCAAGAAGTATGAATTCTTCAAGGAATAAGTCAAATACCTTGGCCACATTGTCTCTGTATAAGGAATTTAAGTAGACTCATACAAGATAGAAGTAATTGAAGAATGGCCCATTCCATCAAACCTTACAGAACTCTGATCCTTCCTTAGTCTAGCTAGCTGTTACTGCCACTTTGTCAGAAACTTCTCTGATATTGCCAAGCCACTGACTAACCTCATGAGGAAGGCTCTGTACTCAGATCACTATATACCCTATATCTAGGATCTCTTCTGTTAACAAGCCTTTCAAGAACTCAAGAACTGCCTGACCCATGCTCCAGTCCTACATAATGCAGATCAAGGCCTAAAATTCACAGTCACTACTGATGCATTGAATTTTGCCATTAGAGTAGTCCTATCACAAGATGATGGCAAAGAACATTGCCCTATTGCTTTCAAGTCCCACAAGCTAGCCCCAGCTGAACAAAAGCTAGCTACTTATGAGAAGAAACTATTGGCAATAATACATACACTAGACTACTAGTGATGCTATCTAGAAGGTATTGAGTTTGATATCATTACTGATTATCAATCTCTCAAGTACATCAATACTCAACCTACTCTGTCACATCTATAAGTCAAGTAGAGCCTCAAGCTTCAAACCTTCAATCTGATGATCATCTACAAGCCTGGCAAGACACTTGTAGTACCAGATGCCTTATTAAGATGCCCAGACCTTGCCACAATCATGCAAGTTACCTTGGTATCAGAATTCCTAGACCAAATTAGGCAAGCTTATAAAGAAGACACAGTTGCCACTAGAGTATTCTCAAATGAACTCAAGGATACATATACTGTCAAGAATAACCTGATCTATCATCAAGATCAAGTCTATCTATCTGAAAATATGAACTCATACATAAGGTTTTGTAAGAATACCATAAATCCCCTCTTATCAGTTATCTAGGAATTGAGAAGACTGATAAGAATATCCAACATCACTACTATTGGCCAAATATAGTCAAGGAAATCAAGAACTATATTGCCAGCTGTGATCTATATTAGCACAACAAGTCTACCAACCAAGTACCTGCCAGTTTGCTACAACCACTGCCAATTCCTACTAAGAAGTTTAAGCAAGTTATCATGGACTTTATAACTCAACTACTATGAACTCAATCTGGTGCTGATGCTATCATCATATTCATTGACCACCTGACTAAGACTATGGTTGCTGAATCAACCACTACTAATGCTACTATACCTGAGATTACAAGAATCTTCTTCAAGTCCATCTTCCATCACTATGATCTACCCTGAGTAATTATTAGCAATTGTGACCCCAAGTTCACCAGTCACTTCTGGCAAACCCTCTTCAAGACTCTGGGAACCCAATTGGCTATATCTACTGCCTTTTACCTACAAACCAATGGACAAACTGAGCACATGAACAGAACTCTAGAATAAATACTTAGAAACTATGTTTCTTATGAGTAAGATGATTGAGACATCTACCTGACTTATGTAGAGTTTGCATACAACAATGCTGTCTAATCATCTATTATTCTTTTCCCTTTCTGGTTACTCTATAATCAAGATCCCAAGACTCCTGTAAGTCTATTCTCTTTTAAGAAAACCAGTCAAATACAAGTCCCAACTGCCAAAAACCTTACAGACAAAATGAATGAACTACTCAAGATTGCTACTATGAATCTTCAGAAGACTCAACAGCATCAAGCCAAGTATGCTGATAAGAAATGCCATGATGTCACTTACACTATTGGAGATCAAGTTCTACTATCTACTGAGAACCTCAAGATACAATCTCAAGTTAACTGCCCTTTGAACAAGTTCCAACTTAAGTATATTGGATCTTTTGAGATCACTGAACAGGTCTCTGCATCCTCTTACTGTCTCGAGCTACCTGAAACCATGAGAGTACACCCAGTCTTTCATGTGTCACATCTCAAGACCTGAAATCAGTCACCACCCTACCCTGGTCGAATTTCTAAGCCTTCTGTCCCTGTGATTATTGAAGATCATATCGAGTATAAAGCTGAGAAAATCCTTAATAAACGAATCTGTTACTGCCATCCTAAATACCTAGTCAAGTGGATGGGCTATTCTGAATATGATACTACCTGGGAACCACTGGTTAACCTCAAGAACTCTCAAGATCTAGTTCAAGACTTTGAGGTAAAATACATTGCTCAATCTCTGCAGTAACTTCCTTGGATTATTGACAACCTATAGCAATAATTAGTGCCTTATGCATCAGAAGTTTACTTTGGGACCCTGGAATCAGCAGAACATTTAATGAACAAAGAAGTCTACTGAAATGAAGCTACTAGCTGAGTTTGAACCCCTCCCAGTTGGTTAGTTTAGTAATAGGCCCTCTGCTCTATATGAGAATGGCCAATCCCCACCAATGTACCAATTCAAGTTTGAGAAATTTTGGTTAAGTATATCTAGTCTTATGTTACCTAAGAACTCAAAGAGGATATTAATTCTTAAAGGAGGGAGGGATGTAATAATTTTACAGTCATATTTAGTCTTAGTATATTTTCATATCTTTTAGTTAGTCTTTTCTTGTTATTTCTTAAACATTCTACTATATTCCATCACCTTCTACTTGCTTAGAAACCTTCTCTCAGTGCCCAGACACCACCAGAACATTCTTGTCTTTTCTTAGTACTAAGCATCTTGTCTTAGCTAGTCATGGAATCTTTCAGAACATTGTAGAATAGTATTAGTCAGCTTTGCCAAGAACCTATTTCTTGATATTTCTCTTTTTTTCCAAGATCCTTCTAGATCTTTCTTTCAGATCCTGTATAAATATTCTTGTTCTCTGCCTGAATAAAGCTCAGAATATTTTCTCTCAGAAATCCTTCAAGAATACTTGAACCTTTAAGAATCTCTTCAAGCTACTTTAGGCCAACCAGAACTTCCAGATTTAGCTACTTCCTCTTAAAGAAACTAGAACTGTTACACTAAGACTGATACACTCTCAAGGATACCTCAAAATACCCTCATCAAGACTATTCAATATGAATAAAAGCTATACTATGAATTAATCAGCTACCTTAGGTAGCAGAAAATACTCAACCACCTTAAACTCTGAACTATCACTATTATTAACTAAACTTGGAAACAATTTGAACTAGATAATACTATACTTAGAAAAGGAGAAAAGCTTATCATACTTAAATATAAGAAGTATTAAGTAATGAAGGAAGTATACAAATAAGGACATTTAGATGGAACCAATATATAATAAGGTAAGAAGAAATATATAGTGGCCTACAATAGAAGAAGATCTGTACTAATTTATCAAAAGATATGATAAGTACCAAAAACAGAAACAAGATTAGTAAGACCAGACACTCAGATTATTAAGAATTGAGTCCATCCCCTTCCATCACATCATAATGGATATCATTAGACCACTACTAGTAACTCTATCAGAAAACTACTATATTATAGTTATTATAGATCTCTTTACCAAATAGATAGAAGTGGGAGTATTACAAGAAGCCAATGCTCTCTCTATTGCTAACTTCCTATACCAAGAAATCATCTGCTACTATAAGACACCAAGACAAATTACTACAGACCATAGCACAGAATTTGCCAATAGATTCCATGAGATAATATATCAGAAATATAAGATTCAGCATATCAAGACTACTGTATATCACTCTTAAGGAAATAAATAGACAGAAAGAACCAATAAGACTCTTAAGAATATTCTGGCCAAAATCTCAGACATATATGAGAATTAGGATAACTACCTCCCAACTACCCTCTCTATCCTATGAGATATATAGTCACAGAGCATATACTTTATCTCAAGAGAACTGCTCTTTAGAGAAGAAGATTCTGATAAAATCTCAGTTATAAATCTAGACCTAACTTGGTGATAGATTGACTCAGAAATCCAGAGACTATACTAAATCAGGAAGAAGACAGAAGATTACATCATCAAGTTATAAGTACTAATAAGAAAGAATGCAGAAAAGAATCATAAGACTCTAGAATCTATTCAAATCAGAGAAAAGGTTCTACTATATTGAAATATAGTAGAAGTCTCATATTTATGAAAACTAGAGCCCAAATGGAAAGGACTCTTCTATGTACAAGATGTCAAGAGAACTATCTTCTGGCTTAAAAAACTCTCAGAGACTATACTGCCTACCATAGTATACATATAAGAACAGACTTAAGAAGTACTATGAACCTATATAAGAGAAGCAAAACATAATGACTATCTATAAGATTCTAGTCTATAAATTATAGCAGTATATCTCATGACTAGTAGACAATTTATCTGGACTATTCTTTAAGAAATACAGTACTTGCAACTACTCATCTATAAGACTTTCAAAGCCAGAGGAGTTCAAACTATTGACTGATTGATTAAGATCAGAATCAGGCTCTTGCTCTATATGAAGAGAGCTACTCTTCACCATTACACCAAAATATATAAAAAAGATACTAGTTACTTTTCAACCCCCTGCCAGAGGTTATGGGATCAGAAAATTTTTCAGATTAGACTAATGAATAAAGATGTTCAAGAGAAGATCCTTATTCAGAAGAAAGATATAACAGTGATCTCAGAATAGTGACATCATTATAGGAGACAGCCTTTCCTTACAAACTATTAGATTAGAGTATAAGAAAATTATATAGTATGACTTATCTAGGTAACAAGATGAGCAATAATAATAAATCATAAGTCATGATGACTACAAGATAGATATCTCAAGGAACATAAAAGTAGGACTAAGAAATCACAATAGTAGTAACTTAAACAAGACTTATAAAATCCTAAAATAGTTCAATAGACGTACTATAAACTAAATACCTACTGCTCACCAAACTACAAGATCCAGGAATCACTAAGAATTCTCAGTCCAAGAAAGAATATTTCAAGACATTAGGAGAGCTATGAGAATCTGCACCAGAAGGATTCCTAGCCTCAATCTGGATACTGGTGACCCTTATCACTTTATTTTCTACTGTTGTAAAATGTGGACAAGGATTACTACTGCTACTGAATACCTTTAGATATGGCAGGAATATGAAATAGAAAACCTCTTCTATTGAGAATTCCCTCAGACCAGTCTCTAAGAGATATAAGATACTACTCCTATAGATATATATGAATTGAGAGTAGCCAAAAAAATCCATCAGTAGACATACATCTTGGTCAATCCCCAACTTAGAGTATACCAGAGTCTCAGACTTCAAAGAATTATCAGTCTATTACATAGATATACTAGAGGTCATAGTGACTACAGAAGCCCAATCTACCATTACTCTCAAAAGTGATGAGATAGAAGAGTTCTAGAATTCTATTCTCAAGAATAACTCAGATCAAGTCCTGCAAGAATTAATCTTGGTATTCTAAGGCCTCAGTATCCAGATTAGACCCCCTCAAGATCTCACCTTTGTTTTCTACTTTGTAGAGAAAAATATTATAGATTGAAGAGCTCCTAATCTCCTTGCTTCACTCACTACCACCAAATGTGATGATGTCATCAGCAATGACATCATCCTACTAATTGATATGTATGAAATATATAAAATATATAAAACAGATAAGATACTTATAGAAATGTTTGCTGATCTTATTTCCTTCAAAGACATCCTGTTCCTGATCTCTAGTCTTGATAACAGCAACAAAGATAAAGTTCTCAGAATTCTTAACATTCTGCTCTAAGTTCTTTGTATAATTATTGAAATTATTCTAGCATTCTGATCTTATATAACTATTTGTATGAGTACTTAAATTTGTACTATAACCTGAAGTTTTCTGTGTTCAAGTATCTTATTTATTTAGTTATTAAGATTTATATTTAGTTTATAATTTAGCAACTATTGAATTATATTTTGTATAAATATCTCTCTCATTTTCTTTGAAATAAAGTCAGTATTAAAATACTTAAACATTCAAGTATCTAACTACTCAAGAGTACAAAAGTTCTAGTCCTCTACTTAATTTTATATAAGTAAATTTAAGAGATAACAGAACAGTTTAAAGGTAAGAAGTTTGAGGACTATAAGGCTTTAGGAAGGTACTCCAATAGAACTTGCTTATAAGAAACTTGTGGTTGGTCTAAGAGATATATCTTGAAGAAAATCTGATATACTTAGAGAACTTAGTACTTATTATATAATAATATATACTAACTATATATATATTATTTATATAACTTAATATAATAATATAAGTAATATAAATAACTGATATAATTATATCATTAATGATAATAAGCTCAATATAATAATATAATATAAAAAATTAAAAAAAAAAAACTCAATATAGTTTATTATTAATAACTTTATATATTAATTACTTATATTACTTAATATTTATTAAGTTTTAATTTTATTATTTATAATTATATTGAGCTTAAATAATATTATTAACTAATTATATAAAACTTCTTGGTAAGTCATAAATTTCTCAAATTATTATTATATTATGAATTATTATTTAAGATAATATCTTATAGTTATAATTAAAAATCACTATATTTTAATATTTTAAACTATAATTATAATATATATATATATATATTTACTAAATTTTATACATTTTTCTATATTATAATATAAAGATATAACTAGATATTATATATATTTTCCTTTTTATTAGTAAATAGAATAATTAATATAACTATTATTCTTATTTATAAAGATTTTTAGTTATATAAAAATAATAATAGAAATTAGTATATCTCAGTTGAATATCTTAATAAAAATAATCTTATATAACTTTTATTAAGATATATTTAGTTTATAAGCATCATTCTTTCTCTACTATTATACTGATTATAAGATTGATTGGTAATTTTCCAAGTCTCTTTTCTCTTATTCTATTTCTTCTATCTTGAGTTAGTTTACTATATCTACAAGAACATAGTAAAAGAGAGATAATAGTGATAAGTTATATCTTTATTAATATTAAATTAATACTTTCTATACTTTTTCATGATTTCTAGTATCTCTGGCTATACATCTGGGATATACTTATTTTGATATAGTACTTTCTTTTTTTTGCTATTATCAACAAGGTATCATCTGAATATATATAGAGTATCAGCTGATCTTAGATATTAAGTATTAGTATAAGTTATCTATAGGCCCTTAGTATCTATAATAGGGCTCTCTGAGCTTTGGTGAGCTTTTCAGTAAGTATAGTACTAGTATAGGTAACTGTTTATTTAGGTAGAGTCAGGATGGGAGGGGAGATAGTCATCACAGATAAGAGGAAGGGCAATTATAGTAAACCAGTGGAGTGCTAGGCTGGAGGTAGTTATTAGGGCTGAGATAGATACTATTAGTAGAGCCTTCTAATTAGTATAGAGTAATTAGATAGTAGGTATCACTCTCAGCTACTTTTGATAATATGTGAGATTAAGCTCTAGTTATTGGAGATAATTAAGAGGTTCAAGGCTATCCAGATCAGGTATCTTGGTTATACCTAACTAGAACTGAGAGCTGATATAGTAATATTATAATCAAGATCTACAGGCTTGAGTAGTGAGATATTGGGAGTCTTCTCCTATCTTTATAAGTTCTCTACTCATCTTTCTGAGAGAACCAGATCCTACTCACCTTTCTATACTTTGATGGAGATTTTTTTTTACTTATCACTTTACTTGGAATAGTGGGGGCTATGTAAATTAGCTTAAGTATAGTCTTGTATATATATTGGGGTTTCAGATATTTGTCTTTAGTCATAGGTATATAGTTGTTTACTCTTTAATAGTAAGAAGAGCATAGTGTACAGAATGAGGTATAGGTATTTATAAGTCCTACTTTATCTAGCATAGTTAAGCTACTAGATAATAACTAGTCTAGATTAATAGAGATATAGTGCTTAAGGGGTAGTGAGAGAGAGTTTTGATCTATATAGTCTAGGTTTCCTTCTAATAAAAATCTACAAAACTTTAGATTTATAAAAAAAAAAATTAAATATATATATATATATATATATTTAGTTTATTTAAATATAACTTTTTCTTAATATTTTAAGATATATAAAATCTGTTTATTTTTATTAGAATTCTCTTTTTTTTTCTTCTTTTTTTTCTATAATATAAAGAGGTAATATTATATATATATTTACTTAATTAATCTAATTAGTTAGCTGCAGTTAGTTCATTAAACTCTAGTTTATTATATTTAGCTTATATAAAATTTTAACTTAAGACTATATCTTATTATAAGTTTATTTTTAATTTTATTTATTTTATTTTATTTTTAAAAAGAGAGAGAGAGAGAGAGAGTTTATATTATATTATTTTGAGATCTAAACTTGTAGAATTTATATTTTATATTATAATATAATATATATATATATATATTACTATCTTGAAAATAGATTAGATATAATTTAAGTTAGATTTTAAAATAGATCAGATTTATCTTAAGTTTGGTCTTAGATTATGTATAATTTAAATTAAGTTTAATAATAGAATATATAATTTAGATTAAATTTAAAATTAAGTTGAGTGAGACTTAGGTTAAATTTGAAAATAGGTTAGATTAAATATAATTTAAGTTAAATATAGATTGAGTTGAGATTATACTTGAGTTATTTAGATTAAGTTTATAGAATATTAAGTATATTATATATATATATATAGCTTTTTATCTATTTACTTTAAAAAAAATATGATATTATAATATTAATAAATAATAATAAATATTATAAATATTTATATATAACAATTTATAAACATTCTCTTTTATTGTTTTATAACAGACTATTATAGTGATATAATTTAATAATTTATAAAGAATTACTAGAGAACTAAGAGCTAAGAATATTAAATAATGATATAAGAGGTTTACTTACCGATATCGGAGGCCTGAACTGGATGAGCGGGTCGGCCAACGGTTCTATTTGCGGCAACAATTCGTTATATGAGATACTATTCCAGATAGGTCATAAGGTTCATATAATGAATATAATGAACTGACCTCATATGATGTGGGTCGGATCCGGTGACTGTTCGGCTCAGCAAATCAATGGAGGGCCGCCGCGGCACTGACAGGGCCGATTCTTTTGAATCAAATCAAAATCCACCCTTTCTTTCCCACGTCCTATTTCTCTCATCCGACCATCCGACGGCGCGTCCGACTGATTCTCTACTATAACCCACTATTGTTCACGTCCTGATAATGCTTTTCTCCGCCCCTTCTCTCGCATTCCTACCTTGCGCTCAACTCGACCTGTTTGTAACTAACCGTGGCTACTATCCCCAGAGTACGTCTACACATCAGAACACTATTCCTCTTCACTCCGGACCTAGATTGTACCTAACACCTCTTCTCCGTTTAGCTTTGGTGAAACCTTTACGATGCAGAACATTCAGAACATTGACACTATCATGTCGCTTGACCCAACCGAAGATGGTGCAAACCCCAACCTCGTCGACGTCAACCTATGCTTTCTTCAAGGTCTTCCTAGTCCATATGACCTACTTTTGCAACCCTCTTCGGACTATCTGCGGATGATGCACACGGTTGCGCCGCATTTCTACCCCATGTTCCCGCAATTCGGGCAGCCTTTTCCGACGGTGTACAAACCATCCCAAGCTATCCAGACGAGTGGTTTCATTCCCTATTCACCCGACGATGAAGGGAAGACGGAGGACGACAAACGCAAGAGACAACGCACTGGGCCCACGCCGGAGAGCCCGAAGAAACCCTCCTGTAATGAGTGTTACGTGGCAAAAAAGGCGTGTATCAGGGAAGCGCAAAACGAGATGTGCATGAGGTGCAAACACAAACGTATAGAGTGTATAAGACGAATTATGTCGACCCGTCGAAAATCTCCTGCCCAATTCAAGGACGTCCGCTACGAGTCCCCTAACGAAATCGAGGTCTCCCGAGTGACCCCCGACCCCCTCGAAGAACCTCAGAACGTTGCCGACCCTCTTGAAGAACCTCAGAACGTTGTCCACCCCCTCGAAGAACCTCAGAACGTCCTCCACTCCCTCGAAGAATCAGAATCCCAGAACGTTCGCCATCACCCCGAAGAACACCCCGAAGAACCCCAGACCATTATCCAACCCCCCGAACCGGACGACTATATCCAGCTGATGGAGTATGTCGACTCGCCAAGGTTCACATATATTATCGAGGGCTTGGTCAAGGAATACGGTATGGCGTTTATGGCGCTCGACGAGGACGGTGAGCCCGTGTTTGACTCAGAGCTCCTTAGCCTCATTTACCCGAACGCCAATACGACCAACGCCAACAACCGCCGCGAATCTGACTCAAGCAGCCATGTTGGCGAGACTAATTCGTCGATCCAGAAGGTGAAATTTGTGTTCAGTAAGTTATTCAAGAAGGCCAAAGCGTGGTACCTTCCGCAGCCAGCTTTATCGTCGCCGCTACCTCCGTCGCCGCCAGCTCCGTCGCCGCCAGCTCCGTTGCCGCCACTAGCATTGCATCGGATTTCAATTGAGGGCAGGCCGTGCCTTTTATTGACGCGCGTGGTCGCCGCCGCCTAACCGAATCGCCGAAGGGGATCGGCGGTGATGTTTAATTTTTTTGACCCATGAGATTGTGTTTTCATGTATGCCGTCAAAAAAATTTCCGTGAGGGGACTGGGGAGGGAGGTGTGGAGAAAGGGGAGTTTTGGAAGAGATCACGAGAGGGTGGTGCAAATGGAAGTTTTGTCGGTGTTGATGGTGTTCACACTGCTCACGACCCTTTTTTAATTTTTTTAATTTTTCCTCGTCTCTGAATACCCTTATTGTTATTATCATTTCTTTTGTTTCTCTAATAAAATTCAGTGGAAAATCAATGTTTTGCGTTCAAATCCCTGTTTGGGTGCCATTGACACGATGTCAATTCTAAATATTTTTGTGCAATTGGCGTTACGTGTCAAAACATTTGACCAATGGTAAGTCCTCTTGTTCGCTATTGAATGATAAGAATGGTGGAACGTCAGGAACTGACCGGATGTTCCTTGGAGATGGTAAATGTCTTGTGTAATGAAAAATCGCGATATGTGCATAAACAGTATTGCTAGAAAAAGGTCGTAGACAAATTTGGATGACATATCACATACCTAACAAACAAATGATGGGATAATAAACCTTATTGAAAATACGCTTTTTTTCTCCATACGCCCGACATTCTCCCAAGGACCCAAAATATGTCGTTCATCATTTCCCAGTGTTCTGACTTTCCCACATGTGACTCATCGTATAAAATAGTCATAGACGTAATTTATAATTCAATCTTTATTGACACAATCTCTTTCTATTTCTGCATAGATATAGATGTCTTGAAGTTGATTGCCCATCTACTATGTGTGAAATTCGTGTGAGGATCACAATGTTCATGTGAGGATCGGCGACGGCGTTTGTGTGAGGATCGACGATCACAGCATTCGTGTGGGGAGCGATCATGGCGTGCCGGCGTAGCAAGCTTAACATGTTTGTGCACATTCGTGTCGTCAGTCTTCAACGAAGTCGTTGCCATCAGTTTCTCCAATTTTGACACTGTCGGTGTCGATGTTAACTGTTGTCGAAACCTTATATTCATGTATACTATATTGTTAAATTAACTAAATAAATTATAATATGATATCTTTCTAAAAGTAATTATAAATTAAAATAGATATAAAGTCAATAACTTCTTATTTTGAAAATTGTAATATTATTAAAGAGTAAACTTTGTAAAAAGTAGAAATTTATTATCAGCTTATTTATATTCTTTAACTTCTTAAACTAAACTAAAAAAATTGACTATATTGATATATATTTTTTTAGAGTTTATAAATTAAAATATATATATATATAATATATAGTACTTGGAATGAATCAAATCAAATTAAATTTGAATTCAAAATTTGAAACTAAATATAGTAATTAAAAATATATACAATATAACTCATAATAATATATATATATACTCTCAAATAATTATATCAGATATATCTTTTATACTATTATCTATAAAAGATACTATAATAATAATCTTAGTATCAGATATAGATTCAATAAGTCTATAACCTCAAAAATATCTAATAAAAGAAAAGAAAAGATATAAGAATAATCTGATATTTAAAAGGAGTTCACAAAAAAGTATAAAGAAAATAAAGATATCTAAATTAAATATAACTACTATAAGATATTATATAAGACTATTGGTGACTTAATAAGCATATTTTAATAAATTTCAAAAGAGTTATCAAATAGAAATAATAGAGTTCTTTTTTTTTTTTTTTTTTTTTTTTTAAAAATATAATTTTTTTTTTTTTTTTTTTTTTTTTTTTTTTTTTTAAAAATTATATTTTTTTTTTTTTTTTTTTTTTTTTTTTTTTTACTTAATAGTTCTCTAAATAGCCAAGATTTTTTATAAAGTTATTTCAGAATAAGTTTATTTACTAGATTATCTATAACAGTTAGTCTTTTATAGTTATTGAGAATTTAGAGATAAAAAAATCTTTTTTACCTTCTAAAAAAAAATATTACTATTTTTTCTATTAGAATTATATAAAACAAAATTATAATATTATTAAAATTATACTATAAATAAGATTTAATATTTCAATATTGAATATTAATTCAAATATTTCAAAGTTAAATAGCTTTGAATTAATCTTATTTTAATTTAATTTATTTAGAAATAAAATATATCTGATCAAATATTCAAAATATTTTATAACTAATTGAGATACTTAATGTTAAAAAAAGATAAAAATATTTTAATAAAGTCTTAATACTAAGAGAAGATTTCTAAGTATTTAAAAGATGCTAGAATATTGTAAAATATTTTAAAATATTTTTTTTTAAAAAAAAAAAAAAAAAAAAAAAAAAAAAAAAAAAAAAAAAAAAAAAAAACTAAAAAAAAAATTATATAAAATTCTATAACTAAGAAATTATTATATAAATAATTAAATATAATTTTAAATATTAACTAATTAATAATAATGTATTAAAGAACTCTATAATAATAATAGCAAAAAGATTATAAATCTTACTTTGATATTTATAACTTAAATATATAGTTCTTAAAGCTTTATAATAGTTGATCTAAATTAATAATATAAATTAGAAGAATAGATATTTGATCATAGTATCTGAATCCAATTTCCAAATATAGTATAGTCTTATAAATAGCAGTCATTTTACAAATATAAAAAATATTAGAATTTTATGAATATTAAGATTTAACAAATATTAAATTTTGATGATTATTGAAATCTTATAGATATTAAGAATCCATACTTGTGAAAAGTAATTTATAGAAAATATAGTCATAACTTAGCTATCTTATAGCTAGCAAACTTGTATAAATATCTTCAGTATCTAGAGTAAATAAATCTCAGATCAAAATAGTTCAAAATAAAGATAAAGCAAGAGAACTAGTAAGCCTATAGATAGATATACTTTGAACTCACACCTCGATTTTGAGGACTCTGCAAAAGTCAGAACAAGATCAAGTTTCATGATACAGAAATTCACTATATTTCTGAGATTAGATATTTACTATATTATAACTTAATATCTATTAGCTAATAATTTGAGATAAATTCCTCACTTTTAAGCTAAATAATAAATAACTACTATTATCTAAATAATTATATAAATTGAATTAAGACATCTAGATAAGATAGATATAAGACTACTAGTATTCTATAGATATACTTCAGATGAATTAAATATATTATCTTTATTGATAATTTTGAGTAATATATTGCTATAAGAACTCTGACAGTAAGACAGCAAGTAGCCCTTATATTCTTTAGTCTCTAAGATCCAGCAAGAGCAGTATTCATAGTTATAACTTATGTAGAAGTAGATTATAATACTATGCTAGCAGTAAAAAAGACCTGGCTCTGAACTATCTATTATATAGATAAGATTAAGCAAGCTCTAAAAGATCAGCTCAATATAATATACTAAAGAATAAGTGAAGATCCAAACACATTCTATACTAGAATCTGATATTATATAATTCTTATAGATTATACTAATACTATTTGAGACCAAGTAGCTGAAGCAACCTTTATAAAAGAAATATATCTAGAGATAGTCATAGTCATCTACTTATTACTAGTAGTTCTGGATCTATAATAGAAAGTTACTTATGTTCAGTAATATTGAATAGCCAGACATCTATAAACTTATATAATAGAAAGAGTCACTGAAGTTAGAATTGAAGCACTTAAGGTAACTAGCATAATTTTCACAATAATAATTAATTAGAACACACTATAGTCAAAGGCTACAAAATAATAAAGAAATAGTAACTCTATAAAGAAACTCACTAAGAAGTTTGCTGAAATAACTATCTATCTAGAAGACTTAATAAAGGAAATCAGAGAAAGAGACTGTCACCTAGTTCAGAAGTTTACTATTATCTTAAATAAGAAGAGATATATCTGCTACACCTGTAGAGAAAAAGACCACTACTTATATAAATATATAATATCACATAGTGGTCACTGAGTCCTTCAAATATGCCAGATTCTCTTCAAGATGTATCTCTTAGACTAACTCAAGTTTGTTATAAGCAAGTTCTTATTAGAGTGCCTTCTTAAGGTCTTATAGTCCTCAAACTTCTTATTTTTAAACTGTCTTGTTATCTCTTAGATTGCTTATAAGAAAGTGTGTATATTGTACTGAGAGGAACTGACTTTATTTGAGAGGAAATAAGAGGGGTATTTATATAAAATATAATTCAATAGTTGCTAAGATATAAAGCTAAATATAAATTCCAATAACTAAAATAAAATGCCAGGACAGGAAAAACTGCTAAGTTTCAGGATCAGCACTGATGATTATATAGGTTCAGGATACTGGTATAATTTCAGTAGTATAGAAAAATGGTACTAGAATAATTCAGTATTACATCAGAATACTAGTACTGACATAATTCAGTATTACATCAGAATGCTGGTGCTGATATAATTCAGTATCACTAAAGAACTTTAGAGCAAAATGTTCAAGACCATAGAGGCTTCATCCTCATCAGAGATCAGGATGTCTTCAAAGGAGATGAGGTCCACAAATTTGTTGTTATTACATAGATTGTATGTTTTATATATGTTGTGTATTTCGTGTATGTCACAATGACATCATCACTGATGACATCATCACATTTGGTAGCAGTGGGAACAAGGAGGTCTGGGGCTCTCCAGTCTATGAGGTTCTCTTCTACAAAATAGAGAACAAATGTGGGGTCTTAGAGAGGTCTAACCTGGATACTTGGGCCTTAGAATACTGAGATCAATCCTTGCAGTAATTGGTCTGAGTTGTTCTGAAGAATGGAATGCCAGAAGTTTTCTACTTCATCACTATCAAGGGTGATAGTGGACTAGGCTTCTGTAGCTACCCTGGCTTCTAGTGCATTGATATGGCAGACTAACAGGTCTCTGAAGTCTGAGACTCTAACATACTCCAAGTTGGGAATTGACTATGGTGCATACCTGAAGATCTGATAGATCTTCTTAGCTGTTCTTATTTTATATATATCTATGGAAGTGGCATCTTATAGCTCTTGAGTGCTGACCTGTGGGAACTCCTGGTAGAGGAGGTTTTTTATTTTATACTTCTACTATATTTGGAGATATTCAGTAGCAATAGTGATCCTTGTTTCTATTTCACAGTAGTAGAGAATATAATGATAAAAGTCACCAGTACCTAGGTTGACACTAGGAGTCCTTCTTGAGTGGATCCTCATAGCTCTTCTGATGTCTTGAAACATCCTTTCTTTGACTGAGGTACCTTAGTAGTTCCTTGACCTTGAGGTTTGGTGAGCAGTATATATTTCATTTGTAGTAAGTTTTTGAGCTATTTTGAGATTGATGGATCTTGTTGGTTGCTGCTACTGCAGTTCCTTGATCCTTCTTTTATATTCCTCAAGATATCTATACTGTGGTCACAATGACTCACAGTTGGTCATCATTGCTCATCTTGTATATCATATGATCTTCTTGTGCTCCAATCTGGTAACTTGCAAGAAAAGGCTATCTCCTGTACTGATGTCATCATTCTGGGGTCACCATTACATCTTTCTCCTGAATAAGGATCTTCTTGAATATCCTTATTCATTGGTCCAGTCCTGAAAAATTTACTGATCCCATAACCTCTGGCAAGGGGTCAAAAAGTAGTATTTATGGACTGGTGTCTTCTCTTTGTATTTTGGCATGATAGTGAAGAGTTGCTCCCTTCATATAGAGTAAGGGCCTGATTCTGATCTTGACTAATCAATTGATGGTTTGAACTCCTCTGACTTCAAAAGTCTTATAGATGAGTAGTTGCTGATGCTGTATCCCTTAGAGAATAGTTCAGACAGATAGTCTGCTGATTATGAGACATGCTGTTACAATTTACAGACTAGAATCTTGTAGGCAGTCATCATGTTTTGCTTCTCTTGTATAGGTTCATAGTACTTCTTGAGTCTGTTCCTATGTATTATAGTAGGCAGTATGATCTCTGAGATTTTTCTAAGCCAGAAGATAGTTCCTTTGATATCTTATACATAGAAGAGTCCTTCCCATTTGGGCTCCAGTTTTTGTGACCATGAGGCTTCTACTATATTTTGATACAGTAGGACCTTTTCTCTGATTTGGATGGGTTCTAGGGTCTTGTAATTCTTTTCTGCATTTTTCCTTATTAGTGCTTGTAACTTGATAATGTAATCTTCAGCCTTCTTCCTGATTTGGTGTAGTCTCCAGATTTCTGCATCAACCTGTCTCCAAGTTAGAACTAGATTTGTGGCTGAGGTTCCATCAGAATCTTCTTTTCTAAAGAGCAGTTCTCTTGGGGTAAAGTATGTGCTCTGTGACTGTATGTCTCATATGTAAGATAGAGAGGACAGTTGGAAGATAGTTATCCCAATTCTCATACGTCTCTGAGATCTTCGCCAGAATGTTCTTGAGAGTCTTGTTGGTTCTCTCTGTTTGTTCATTTTCTTGGGGGTGGTACACAGTAGTCTTGATGTGCTGAATCTTATATTTTTGATACATTATCTCATGGAATCTATTGACAAATTCTGTACCATGGTCTGTTGTGATTTGCTTCAGTGTCTTGTAGTAGCAGATGATTTCTTGGTACAGAAAGTTAGCTATAGAGAGGGCATTGGCTTCTTGTAATACTCCTGCTTCTATCCATTTGGTAAAGAGGTCTATAATAACTATAATATAGTGGTTTCCTAATAGTATTACTGGTAGTGGCCCAATGATATCTATTGTGATATAGTGGAAGAGGATAGGCTCAATTCTTAATGACCTGGATATCTGGTCTTACTAATCTTATTTCTATTTTTGGCACTTATCACATCCTTTGACAAATTGGTGCAGGTCTTCTTCTATTTTGGGCCACCATATGGTTCTTCTTACCTTGTTATATATGTTGATTCCTCCTAGGTATCCTTGCTCATGTACTTCCTTCATTACTTGATACTTCTTATATTTAGGTATTACTAGCTTTTCTTCTTTTCTGAGTGTAGTGTTGTCTAGTTCAAACTGTTTCTAAGTTTGGTTGATGATAGTGATTATCTAGGGTTCAAGGTGGTTGGGCATCTTCTACTGCCCAAGATAGCTGATTAATCCATAGTATAACTCCTTATTCATATTTAATAGTCTTGATGGAGGTATTTCAGAGTATCCTTGAGAGTGCATCAGTATTGGTATTAGTTCTTTCTGAGCAGTGCTTGACAGTATAGTTATACTCTTACAGTCTGTAGATCCATCTGGCATATATTCCTTTGGGGTTCAGAGTGTGGAATAGCCAGACAAGAGTGGTATAGTCTGTTTAAACAGTGAAGTATTTCCCAGCTAGGTAGTAGTGGAACTTGTCTACTGCCCAAACTACTGCTAAGTATTTAAGCTTGCATGACTCATAGTTCTGTTCTACTCTATGAGTACCTCAGCTTATATAAGAGATGACATATTCATGTCCATCTTTCTTCTGAGCTAGGACTGCTCCAAGTCCTATAGCACTTGCATCTGTCTGCAGGATGAATTCTAGATTCCAATCTAGTCTTCTGAGGATAGGTACTTGGGTCAATCTGGTCTTGAGTTCATTGAAGGTTTCTTGGCATTTCTTGGTCCATTCGAATTTGGTTTCCTTCTTCAGTAGCTTATAGATAGGTGCTGCAATGTTGGAGTATTCTTTGATAAATCTTCTGTAGTAGCTGGCCAGTCTAAGGAAGGCATGGACTTCTGTAGCTGTTCTGGGTCTCAGGTAGACTGCAACAGTCTCAATCTTCATGGGGTCTGTATGGATTCTGGTCTGATTGATGAGGTGTCCTAGGTAGGCAATTTCCTGAGCTACAAACTTGCATTTCTTGAGCTTGATATAGAGGTCATGCTCCTTGAGCTTCTTGAGAGCTAGCTGTATTTTCTGTGCAGTATTACTGAAGACAATTACATCATCAACATAGACAAAGAGCCATTTTCCAATCTTGTTGCTGAAGACTCTATTCATCATTCACTGGAAACTTGCTGGAATATTGCACATTCCAAATGGCATTCATAGGTAGATATAGGTAGCATCAGGTGTAATAAAGGCTGATTTCTCACTGGCATCTTGAGTGAGACCAATCTGATAGAAGCCTGAGAACAGATCCAAGGTGGTGTAGTATTTGGCTTTACTTTTAAGAGTAGTAAGGATTTCTTGAATATTTGGCAAGGGCTGTCTATTCTTCTTGATGATTACATTGAGCTTTCTGTAGTCAATATAGAGTCTTGGTACAAACTCTCTAGGCTTACTTCCTTTCTTTGGGGTGAGGATAATAGGTGAAGCCCAGAGACTGATAGCTTGCTTAATGATTCCAGTTTCTTCCATTTCCTTGAGTTCTGCTTGCAGCCATTCTCTGTGGACAGGTGGTATGGGTCTGGTCTTCTGGTAGATGGGCTTGGTATCACCAGTATCAACTTAATGGTAGTACTTGGGTTCTTGATTGTGGATATCCCTGAAGTCTGTAGCAAGTACTCCTTTGTTCTAGTACAGAATCTTGAGAAGTTGTTCTTCTAGAGAAAATTTTTCTCCAATGATATATGTGTGCTTGTTCTGATCCCTATCTTTCTTGTGCTCAAGTTTGGTAATCTTAGTGGTGGCATAGGCTCCTCTTCCAGTAGATCCAAAGCCTTGTTCTCCTCTCTTGATCTTGATGAGTTTGATGGCTTCAGTGATCTTGGGCTTCTTAATTTTGTGGATCAGCATCTGGCCAATCCTATCATGCTTCTTAACTTCAAATGGGGTGGTGGGGTTGTAATTCCTGACTATGAGGAAGATCTCACCAGTATAATTAGGGTCAATTACTCCTCCTTCAACTGAAATTTCACTTTTGGCCAGACTACTCCTGGTCTTGATAATTCTGGCATGGTTCTCTGGCAGCTTGACTCCAATTCTAGTGCCAAGTAGGGTGGTGGTCTGTGGTTCAAGGGTAGTATCTTGAATGCTGGCAAGGTCTATTCCTATAGCTCCTTCAGTCTTATATTCTGGGATCTTGGCTTCAGGGTGAAACTTCTTGATCTTGAGGGTGATGTCAGATTCTTGTTCCTCCTCATAATCACTGTCAGCTTGAAGCTCAGGGGGCTGGTCATCTTCTTCAGCTTTCCTTTTTGCTTCAGCAGCTTCTTGCTCATATTTCTGTTGGCAGATTTTCCAGACTTCACTGATACAGAACCAGCAGTCATTTAGGTATTCAGAGCAGTACATCTTAGTACTATGGGGACATCTTTCTTGAGGGGCATAGCCATTGATGATCTTGTTGTACCACTGCTTATCTGTGAGCTTAGGTGTCTTGTTTTTGTTTTTGTTCTTGTTCACCAAGTATATGAAGACTTCTGTATCCTCTTCATCTTCTTGGTAGGACTCCTTTGTGGACATTGATAGAGACTCATACCTTTCTTCCTCTATAGTTGATCTATATCTTCTGGACATTGAGGTCAATGATAGTCTTGGCCTTGTAAAGCCATTGGTTGCCAATGAGGATGTCATAGTTGGTGGTGCTTGTAACAATCACATCTACTGAGATGATAGCTCCTCCTATCTTGATGGGGACTTCTTGGATTTTGCTAAGAGGGTTAGCTTATATACCATCTACTGTGACATAGACTATCTTGGTAGACTCTTCAATGTTCCAGCCTAGACAGTCAATTGTCTTCTTGCTTATGAGGTATCCTCCAGCACTGGTATCAATGATGGCATCAAAGATATAATCTTCAATTTGATATAGGGTATAGGCTGATGTCTTGTGCTGGTCTTCAGATTCTTCACTTGAGTCTTCTGATTCTTTCTGTACATTGTGAGCTTCTACAATCTTGTACTCTTGATTCTTGGCAGTAGTTATAAGTCCTACTCTCAACTGCTGTCTGAAGGCAGAGACTTTAGCTAGCTGTCCAAAAGTAGCATTGACCTTCTGTTCTTTGAGATCCTTATAGATATTATACTAATAGATCTTGGTCTTGTGCAGCTTCTGTTCCTTCTTACTTTTGCTTTCTCCTGAGACTGGAGTAGTACCTTCAATGATTTGGTGGGCAGCTTTATCTAACTCTATGTCTTGATCAATCTCCTTGGGTTGGGTCTTACTTTGGATAGTGATAGCTGGGGTCTTCTTTGGTCTTCCAACTGGCTTGCTGTTGCTCTTCTTATCATAAGGCTTGGACTGGGTTCTGGTACCTTTAGTAGCAAGGTAGAATTCGAGCTCTTCATAGTATTCTTCATCATCAGTATCATCAATCTCCTTGATGACTACTGCATTGATTTGTTCTCTAGTTCTGCTAGCATTACTTGGTTGGGCTTTGCATCTTGTTTTAGTCATATAATTCTTTGTGTAGTGGCCTTCTTCTCCACATCTGAAATATGTGATATTGTGTTCTTCTGTAGCAGCTGCAAATCTCTGCACTGGTCTCCTGTTTGCACTTCAGACTTCTCTAGCAATATTACCAAGGTGTGTAGTCATTTTGGTGAACTGCTTGGCAAGTTCCTCCACTGGGTCAGCTTTGGTTGTCTTGGGAGTAAGTGGGGATAATTGTCTATTTACAACTGTAGCAGGTATGATACTAGTTGGCTTTGATGGCTCTATCTTGATGCTAGTTATTTTCTCTATTGAGTATTTGGTGGAGTGTCTGGCAGTCTAATATCTCTATGCAAAGACCACTTTCTGATCAAGGGTCAGTGCAGCTGGGGTAGACCAGATTGCTAGGGCAATTTCAGGGTGAACTTCTTTGAGGAAGGTTGAATCTGCTATTTGTTCCTTGAGGGCATCATTATAGTCAGCCAAGACAATCTGGTGGCAGATTCAGGTATAGAATGAATTGGGATCTTCACTGAGTCTCTGACAGATAGTGTTGAGTTGATCCTTGAGAGCTTGCTTGATCTCTTTAGTATAGTATGTTGTTCTGAGGAAGGCCTTCATGTTGGCAAGTTTGGCTGCACCATTATCAGCAATAGTGGCTGCATTGAACTTGTCTCTGGCAAGTCCTCTGAGGCTGACAGGTAGAAGAGCCAATTGTGCATCTATACCAAGGGCTCATATAGTGGCAAATTGTTCAAAGTCTTCAATAAAGATCAGGATTGACTCTTCAGTAGTATATCTATAGAATGTGGAGAGATGTATTTCCATCTTGTCTTGAATTCTTGCAGAGGTGACTCTTGTAGTCAGAGTAGTTATTGTGAGAGTTGTTCATTTTTCAGCTTGAAAGTGAGGGATTCATCTTGAATCACTAGCCAATAGGCACCAAGTTGTCATATAGTAGTCACTGAGTTCTTCAAATATGCCAGATTCTCTTCAAGATATATCTCTTAGACTAACTCAAGTTTGTTATAAGCAAGTTCTTATTGGAGTACCTTCCCAAGATCTTATAATTCTCAAACTTCTTATCTTTAAACTATCTTGTTATTTTTTAGATTACTTGCAAGGAAGTATGTATATTGAACTGAGAGGAACTGACTTTATTTTAGAGGAAATAAGAGGGTATTTATATAAAATATAATTCAATAGTTGCTAAGATATAAAGCTAAATATAAATTCTAATAACTAAAATAAAATGCCAGGACAGGAAAAACTGCTAAGTTCTAGGGTTGATGCTGATAGTTGTATAGATTCAGGATACTGATATAATTTTGGTAGTACAGGAAAATAGTGCTAGAATAATTCAGTATCATATCAGAATACTGGTGCTGGCATAATTCAGTATCACATCAGAATGCTGGTGCTGGCATAATTCAGTATCATCAAAGGACTTTAGAGCAGAATGTTCAAGACTATAGAGACTTCATCCTCATCAGAGGTCAGAATATCTTTAAAGAAAATGAGTTCTGCAAATTCATTGTTATCATATAGGTTGTGTGTTTTATGTATGTCACATATTTTGCATATGTCACACAGGATGACATCATTGCTGATGATGTCATCATATTTGGTGATAGTAGGAATAAGGAGGTCTGGGGCTCTCTAGTCTATGAGGTTCTCTTCCACAAAATAGGGGATAAATGTGGGGTCTTAGAGAGGTCTAACCTGGATGCTTGGGCCTTGGAATACTGAGATCAATCCTTGCAAGAATTGGTCTGGGTTGTCCTGGAGGATGGGATACCAGAAGTCTTCTACTTTGTCACTGTCAAGGGTGATATGTAGTAGACTGGGCTTCTGTAGCCACCCTGGCTTCTAGTGTATTGATACAGTAGGCTGACAGGTCTCTGAAGTCTGAGACTCTAACATACTCCAAGTTAGGGATCAACCATAGTGCATGTCTGAAGATCTGATAGATCTTCTTAGCTATCCTTATTTTGCATATATTTATGGGAGTAGTATCTTGTAGCTCTTGAGTGCTGGCCTATGGGAACTCCCAGCAGAGGAGATTTCCTATTTTGTACTCCTGCTATATTTGGAGGCATTCAGTAGCAATAGTGATCCTTGTTTCCATTTCATAGTGGTAGAGGATATAATGATAAGAGTCACTAGTACTCAGGTTGATACTAGGAGTCCTTCTTGAGCAGGTCCTCATGGCTCTTCCGATGTCTTGAAACATTCTTTCTTCAACTGAGATACCTTGGTGGTTCCTTGACCTTAAAGTTTGGCAAGCAGCAGGTATTTTGTTTGTAGTAAGTCTTTGAGCTATTTTGGGATTGATGGGTCTTGTTGGTTGCTGCTACTGTGGTTCCTTGATCCTTCTTTTATATTCCTCAAGATACCCATACTATGGTCACAATGACTTACAGTTGGTCATCATTGCTCATCTTGTATGCCATATGATCTTCTTGTACTCTGATCTGGTGGCTTACAAGGAAAGACTATCTCCTGTACTAATGTCATTATTCTGGGATCACCATTACAATAAGCAAGACTAAGTATAAGGCTCAGCTAAGCAATATTACTCAAAATAATGAATAGACCAACATTATCATCTTCAAAGAAATTGAAGAGTCTAATGATGAAGAATGAGAGATCTATCCTGCTCAGACTGCTAAAAAGAATATCTATAGAAAACTCTACAAGAGATCATCAGAAAGATCTAAGAAGAATTTAGTGAAAAAATAGATAAAGACTGCTATAGAAAGTCAAGCTAAAGAAATAGACCAAGATATAGAGCTTGAGCAAGTAGTTCAAGATATTATTCAAGAAACTACTCTAGCCCTAACTAGTGAAGAAGAAAAGGAGAAAAAACTTTATAACATCAAGACCTTTAAGTATGATATCTTCAATGATCTCAGCTAATAAAAAGTCCATATAACCTTTTGTCAGCTAGTAGAAATTCTTATATTTAGACAGTAAATGAGATTAGAACTTACTGAGACAACTAAGAACCAAGGTTGGAAGATAACTGAGACTAATAATGTTCAAGAAGACTCTGGAGAAGAGAGTAAAAACAATTGCAAGACCTCTACCTATATAATCTGCCATATTAAGGACAGAGTCTTTGAAGTCATCATTGATACTAAAGCAAGAGGATACCTTCTCAACAAGAAGACAGCAGATTGCCTAGGTTGAGAGGTTGAAGAAACAATAAGTTAGTATTTATTACAGCAGATAGTATATATAAGAGCCATATCTCTGAGAAAGATCTGAGATATTCCTATCAAGTTTAGAGGAGTAACTATTCTAGTAAATGTGATCATAACTAATAATAATAACTATGACATCCTTATTAGCAATCAGTAGCTTCATAAAGCTAGGGTAATAATTGATCTGAATACTTAAAAGATATAAATTATTTACTATAGATAGAAGATATAAATTTCTATTAATATCAACAAAAGAGTACTCTTCAAGATAGAGAAAGAAAAAAGTGAGTAAGAAGAAGCTTACATAGTGACCACTTAAAAAAAAAAAAAAAAAAAAAAAAAAAAAAAAAGCTTTATAAGATCAAGATCTTCAAGTATGATATCTTTAAGAATCTCAGCCAATAAAAGATCAATACAAGACCAACTGGTAGAAATTTCCACATTCAGATAGTAAATGAGATTTGGACAAACTGAGACAATCAAGAACTAAAATTAGAAGAACTAAAACTAACAATGTTTAAAAAGATTCCAAAGAAGAGAGTGAAGATAATTATAAGACCTCTACTTATATAATCTATCTGATCAAGAACAGAGTCTTTAAAACTACCATTAATACTAGAGCAGAAGGATGTCTTCTCAGTAAGAAGACAGCAGACCACCTAGATTGAGAGATTGAAGAAGTAACTAAATTAGTTTATTACAGTAGATAGAATAAGAGACATACCTCTAGGAAAGATTTAAGATATTTTCATCAAGTTTGAAGGAGCAACTATTCTAGTAGATATGATCATAATCAATACTACTAACTATGATATTGGAATTGCAACTCAATATGTAGATATATAACTTTATACTATATATATACTATTTCATCAGATTATATCATTTATCAGTAATATAGGAAATATATAACCTATACAACTTTAATAAAATTGCCTCTTTTTCATAATAATGATTATGAGCCCTACTAGTACTAAGTGGCTATAGTAACAAAAAAACACCTCTTAAACATACTATATATATATTAGAAATGTCAGATAACTAGCCTAGCAATATAAGCCACAAAACAGATATGCTAATCACAAGCAATCTGACAATGACAGGAGCAGTCCCAACCCAAACAGATATGGGAAACACAGTCCCAGGTTGTTAGTGTAAATATGGCCAAAAGATTCATTATGATCTTTAATAGAAAGAACTATACTATTTAGATATTTCATATAATGAATCTTCTTGATTAATGTAGCTTAGTTGAGTATATAAAACCACAAGTGCTAATTCAAGATTATGATATTGTAAACAATTGCTGAGCATTATACAAGATTACATTCACATTGTTGAATTCTTAAATGAAGCTCATAATATATACTATGATGGCTCATAGGGTGTAGAAAGCCCTCTACAATCATTATATATAAGTATCTGTATCAAATCAATTCTATCTTAAATAAAGCCTAAGTAGAACATCCATAAATATGTCAGTCAAATTGATAATCTGGTAAATTAAGTGAATTCTCTCAGTATGTTTGTGAATTACATTGGCAATAAAAATAAGGTTATAGTGCTTATAAGAGAACTTCTGTATATATATAATATCATAGTATCAGCTTTATATGAGAGCAGGAGTCTCTCAAATTATACTCATATAATAATAAGTCTTATGAATGAGAAAATATACTAAGGAAATAGTACTGAAGAAGATGATGAAAGGGCATTCTATGGGTCCTGTAAACTTGGTACCAAATAAGATCAAAAGTGTGATCAATAACAAAGTCAATAAATTTGAAGCTAAGCTCAACAATGTGATAACCAGTCTAGTCAATCAACCAAGTATGAATACTGGAAGCAATATTGTTATTATTAGAAAAATGAGAAGAAGAGCAGTAAAAATAAACAACAATATAGAAGCCAGTATTGATAGCATAGAGGCAGTAGAAAGAACTATCAATGAGATATAGAGAAATATGGTAATGCAAACACTACTGCAATAACTAATGAAAGTGGTAATCTATTTTTTGTACAAGCTGTTAGCTTAACTGCTAATTTTGTCAGAGCTAGTTCTGCTAGTATAAGATCTATTGCCAAATCTACCAACCTATCATCTATGAATCCCAGTCAGCAAAATACTTTTGGACCAACAAAAAGTGATAATATCAACACTACCAATAACTATATATTCTCCAAGTATATATCTGATGAATGTACTACAAATATAGCTGATAATAATAATGTCTGGCTCATGGATTCTGAAATCACACAATATATAATACTATATAGAAAATGGTTCTCTATATATAAACCTTTTGAGTACCCTATACTTATTCAATCTTTTATAATAATATCAAGAGGTATGATGAGTTCAAAGGGAGAAGAAAGAACCCCAGAAAAGATTTTTTATTCAAGGAATATATATTTGGGTAAAAAGAAAATAAACATATGGTAGAAAAACTAGCCCCTTATATACATATATAGAGAGGGAGAGTGGTAGAAAAAGTGAGTGTAAATGTATATAAAAGTAAATATAAATGTACATTATGGCATGAAGAGTAGTATATAGTATATGAAGTACTGAATTAGATAGCATTAAGTAAAGAAGACCAAAAAAGAAAATGTACACCCACTATGCAGCTCAAAACAGAGATAAGGTATATAGTACTAAAGACCTAAGTACCTAAGATATTCTTACATCCATTGATCTGTGGACTCAAATGAGCTCTCTCATTTAATCTTTTATAATAATGTCAAGAGATATAATAAGTTTGAAGAGAGAAGAAAGAACTTTAAGAAAGATTTTTGATTTAAGAAATATGTATTTGAGTGAAAAGAAAAGAAATATATAGTGGAAAAACCAGTCCAAATAAGTATTGTGTGATCTGATGTAGGGGAAGTGAGAATGAGGAAAAAAGTATTGTATGATCTGATGTAGGGGAAGTGAGAACAAGGAAGGACTGAAATCTAAAGGAAAGTAGGAAAGTATAGGCAGAGAAAATAGGTTGGTATCATGAGTAATATAATACTAGAATAATGTAGAGAGCACATAGCACTCTGTATTAATAACTGGTATTGTGGACCCATGTACAACAAGATATATTTCACTGATTAACCAATATTATAGACATGTGGTTAAAAATATCAGTAGCTATGGGAAACAGCTGAGTGAGAGAGGCTTGAAGATTACAGATGTAAGATATGAATATGAATATATCCTTAGAATACCATACTTGACCAGTACCCAAGTATTTGAATTTCATAGTCTGACAGACCCACCATAGTAGTGTCCAATATAGTACTAATCCAAAAGCTATGATCAGCATAGAGAACCAGATTGAGCCCAATGTACAGAAGCAGAGATCAGAGATAGTGAATAAGATAGGAGCAGGAGAAGGGGAGCTTACAGAGTACATAAATAGAGAGGTACCTACTGGGTTGAAGGTGGCAAGAAATAGAAGGCAAAGTAGAGATATGATATATAGTGTATTTGGTGCCATTTTGATGATAAACAGGGCACAGCTCTGTTGAAAGAGGTCTATTTTTGAGATAGGTAGAGTTAGAGTAACATGTATAGGATTTATAATATGAGAGTGGAAGGCTATATAGTCCTGAGAAATCTAGAAGGAAAAAGCAAATAGATAATTCTATATAAACTTACTCAACCTCAGAAATTCAATATAGGCCAGAGATATCACTGTCACCAGATTGAGATCATCATAGTCTTGTAGATACAGAAGGGCCAGAAGCTATCATAAGATGCAGATGGTGATTGGGAGCTAAGCACAGGCTGACCATATACTCAACTATTGTTTGATACTGTGTATCAATGCAGCTGTTGAAGGCCTATGAAAGGATTGGTGAGACCAGAGTGAATATAAAGAGACTGAATAGCAGAGAGATATTACTTGATAGTAGTGGGTTGCAGGTACCATAAGGTGAGATGACAGACTCAATATATTAGCACTAGCTTAGATATAGATAGAGCTAGTGCTCTGCAAACTTGACTCGATTAATCTGAAATCTGATCTGTAAAACAGCCAACCCAGAATTAGACATCACCTATCTTTAATCTAATCCAGAATTATACATCACCCATCTTTAACCTGATCTGGAAAGATATATTACTCATCTTTAATCCAATCTGAAATTAAATATAACCCATCTTTAACCTGACCTGGAAATATATATCACTCAAGTCATTATTTACCCTTAACCCAAACCTAAACCTGACTCCTGAATCTGATCCTGAACCCAACCCCTGAACCCAACCCTGAACCCAACCCCTGAACCCAACCCTAAATCTGACCCTCTGAACTCTGCTCTGAAAAAATGATTTGGATAATATTTGGATAATATTCAGAGCAATTGGAAGTGAAAAATATCTGAAGACTACTAAGAATCCAAATACATATATGTATAAATTGTATTTATATACAAGCTGTTTTGATGTTCAGTTATTAGCTTACCAGTAATAGAAAAAATACATTCAGATAGAACAGATGTTGCCAAAATAGCAAGATAATTATGAGCCATTTGTGAAAGATTAAAATATACTGACTGATTTCACTGCCACCAATCCAGTATATCTATATGAGAATCAGCTGAATTCTCTGACAAATAACTAAAACAGAGAAATATGAGCGAAAATCAACCAAGCCAACCAAAAAACATAAAAACAATACTCATCATTTAAGCTTATCATCTATATTGATATACTGTTTCTTCTCATATATTGAGTTAATAAAATCATTAGCATCATGGGATATTGAGGGTATAATGACAGCATTAATAGGATTATACTTCTTTTCCCAGATACATTCTATTTGATTCTTCAATTCATCAATTAAGGATTTTTTCCATTTCTTATGATGGAAATAATACATGTTGATATATAGATCTAAGGTTGAAGCTATGCTGTATAATGGTGTTGTCTTGCAGTAATACTTTAGAAGTTTTATATATGTATTCTCAGTAGCAGTAAGTATTATCTATAAAACATAAAAAATAAATAGAAATATATATATATTACTTCCCAATTACTTACTAAATTAGTTCCTAAATTCAAAAATAAAATTACTTTCAAAATCATATATATATCTGATTAAAATATTCACCAGTTTGATATGTATCAATAATATCTTCAAGGTGATCACATAGCCAATTAAATAGTGAAATAACAGCCACTATTATAGGATACTTTGAAGCTGACATCATGGTTGTCACTTTGGCAAAAGGCTCAAGAAATCAGCAAATCAATTCAAATTATTATCATGCATCTTCAGATATATTGCTCATTTGCTTATCCATGGCATACAATATATCCAAGCCCTATTTGGATATAATATCAATTTATTTAGTACCAAAATACTTCCAAATTATATTCCAAAATCTATACAAATAGATTCAAAATATTACCTTATAAATCTCCAGAGCACACACTAACATTTTATATATAGAACTCCATCTTATCATAACATCTAAGAGAGGCTTCAAAATGGGAATTCTGGAGGATTTATAGATCTTTGCCAGTTGTGCTTGTCATTACACTGAATTTTTGATCTTCTTTATCAACTCTCATAGCTTTCCAATGGGCTCACTAAGAGAACCAAGAGTATCATGAATGATGAGATTCAATATATACTCAAAACAGTATATATGAGTGAGCAGATGATGGAGATTCTCAAACAGAGTATTGTTATTACTGGTATTGTCACATACAACAGCAATGATTTGATTGTTACTAGGCAACAAATTATCTATTACCAGCTCTAGATCTTTTGCAAGATTGGCACCTGTGTGTGTTATTTTGCTGATACATATTCATAAAGTCTAAGATAATATTATACATCTTCCAATCACTGTCAATCCAATGAGCTATTATTCTAAAAAAGGTCTTGATATTAACATCTGATGTCTAACAATCAAGTATAAGTGATACCTTTAACTTAAGTCCTGCTAGTCTTGCTTTCACTTGAGTCTACAATAGTTTGAATTTCTTTCATATAACTCATGAAATCTTATCAGCCAATAGAAGGGCCAGATCAGGGCATAATTTGTGAAAGAGATACTTGAAGCCAACATTTTCAATAGTAGAGAATAGCTGATATCTAGTGACAATGAAGTTGGCAATTAACTGACAGAAATTTTCATTACTTAAAGTCTTGTTAGTGTGTTCCTATTTGTAATAATAAAATTTGATAAATTATTTTTCTAATAACCTCCTAAGTACTTCCTGAATTCCATTCTATCCATATTCACAATATCACCTTTCTTAGATCAGCATGCTGGAGAGATAATAATATAGCATTGTGATACTTCCAGAGATATCATTTAAGATTGTTGATATTACCATCCTTTGATATATAGCTCCAAGTTATATAATGGTTGTAACTGATAAGCTTACTTTGTAAATTCTATTTGAATAGAGAGATATGAGACTATGTATATTAGAACCTCAACTGCTTATAATTGATCACTCTTATCACTGACCACTCTTACAACTGATGAGACCAACTACCTCTATAAATGCAACCATTAGCACAATATATAAAACTATCTTTGTGGCATAATTCTATACTCAGCTATTACCAGGTTTTGTTTTTATTTTTATTCTCATACTCATTGATGATAATGAACCAGTGGGGATATCCAATATATCATCCAATATATCCTTCGATATATTCTCTGATATATCATCTAACAGTTCTGAGATTTCTCCTAAATATACTTCTTAATCTTTAGACATTTCAAAAAGTGTTTGATGATGGTGGAGACTGGGAGCTTGAGTGAGAGGCCAAGAGCTAGAAAGTGGCTAGAAAGTGGCAAGCTAGGGAGTGGCAAACTAGGGAATGAGCTGGGGGGATAGTAAACTAGGGGGCAGAGAGTTGGGGGGGGTGGTAAGCAGCAGGGAAAGCCAGGAACTGTGGGGCCTAGAACAGGAGTCAGTGAGCTGAGGGGTAGTGAGATAGAGAGCAGTGAGGTGGTGGCATAAGGTGCAATAGCCAATGATCAATTGTGGACAAAGGATGGATGAATAAATATACATAGGTAGTAAACTGGTACCCATCACACAACTGCAAACAGCAAACATACTTTGGAGATTCAGCATGTTCTGCATAATTTAGTATGTTCTACATAAGCTCTGATTAAGTAAGGTTTGCAATGATATTTGAGCAAGGTTTGTGGTGTATTTGAGTGAGGTTTGTGGTATATTTGAGTGAGATTTGCAGCAAGATTTGCAGCAAGATTCAAGTGAGATTTGCAAGCAAGATTAAAGCATGATTTGTAAGCAAGATTAAAGTGAGATTTGCAAGTGATGTTTGAGCAAAATTTGTATAAGCCAGGCTTTATAAGCCTTATACTTGCAAGCCTGAACAAGCTCAGTCACAAGCTGATATAATATATATATAAGCTGATATTATGTGATATCAGCTATTGGCTGAGCTTGTAAGTGTAAGGCTTGCAAAGTCTGGCTTATGCAAATCTCACTTTAATCTTACTTGCAAATCTTACTCAAACCTTACTACAAATCTCACTGCAAATCTCACTCAAATACACCACAAATCTCGCTCAAATATTGTTGCAAACCTTACTCAATCAGGACTTATGCAGAACCTGCTGAATCATGCAGAGAGGAGTGGAATACAGTGAGGAAAGCTCTGGATTGCAAGCATAAGCATAAGTATAAGCTTTGCTCTGCTCAGTCTGACAAGCTGATAATAAGCTGATACATATCATATAATATCAGCTATCAGCTGAGTAGAGTAAAGCTTGCACTTATACTTATACTTACACTTGCAATCCAGAGCTTTCCTCACTGCATTCCACTCCTTTTGCATTCCACTCCTCTTGCACAACCTGCATGTATTCCTCCACCTCTCTCACCCTTATTTCTCAGATTGTAAACAATATATAATTTAGAAAGAGATTTTGAAAGAGATTTCAAAGAGATTCTGAAAGAGATTTTGAAGAGATTCTGAAAGAGCTTCTGAAAGAGATTTTGGAGAGATTCCAAAAGAGCTTCTGAAAGATATTATAGCTTTTGAACATTTAAGATATCAAAAGCTTACTATTGTCTCTTATTCTTTTCACCTTATCCTTTACTTCACCTTGTCCTTCACTTTGCCTCACTTAATTCACTACTATGTTGAGAATATATAGATATGACTACTCAGCCAATAAGTATTTACTTGGCCCCCCTAAGCTCAACATGCTTCAGCTCACCATCCCAAAGCTCAGTACCCTAAAGATGCCCAGCTTGCTGATATCCAGCCTGCTAAGCTTGCTGACACCCAGTTTGCTGAGCTTGCTGACACCCAGGTTGCTGAGCTTACTGACTTTCAGCTTGCTGACCCTCAGCTCTCCAATCTCCAGCTTGACTGCCAGCTTACTACCAGTCTACAAGTATAAGGCCCCCCACCAGATCCCAATAATGCAGCTCCAAAAAGTTTGTTTTTTTTTTTTTTTTTTTTTCTTTTTAAATCAATGTCCAAATTTTTTTCCTAAATATATATCTCCTCTAGCTTCTAAGCCTAGGCCAGAGTGTAAATCTTGCTACAATTGCTATTTTTGCTATCAAGTTTGCCCAAGCACTACCTGGAAACATTGCCAAACCAATTTCCTGGATGCCCAAAACCTCACAGAGAAAAGGTCTTACAAATTAGATATTAGGCATATTTTCACTATAGCCAATAAATGTATTAAGAAAGTACATAATGACCAACTGAGGCAAGAAGTCATAAGAGTGATAGAAAATCATATAAAAATCATAGAACATTTATCATACCATACCAGCTTCAAGGTGAATACCAAAGTATGGAATAAGTGAGGTTGTCTAGATGGAATTATTATCATGGATAAATATGAAAAACTACTGGCTATATTTGAATGAGTACCAGTAAAGAATGACAAAATGCTTTATATATAACTGATAGATAGCAAGCTTGTGCATTTTGTTGAGGAGAGTAGTAGTAGAGGAGATGGAGAGGTGGGAGAGGTTGGTACTGATAGAGGGGTTAGTGTCAGAGAGAGGTCAGTGGAGAGGTCAGTGCAGGGGAGGTTGGCATGGAGAAGGTCAGCATGGGGAAGATTGGTACAGAGGAATATAGAGAGGTTGGCATGGTGGAGATTAGCATAAAGGAATATGGGGAGGTCAGTGCAGAGGATGAAATAAAGGTTGGTATAGAGGAGATTGACACAGAGGAGAATATGGAGGAGGAGGATATAGAGGAAAGTGGTTTGGAATATATAGAGGAAGATGGTTAAGAATATAAGAAGAAGGAGGATCAGTTGGTTTATAGTGATGAAGAGGAGGCAAATCAGTTGGTTTATAGTAATGAAGAGTAAGATCTGTTCATACTAGTAAGTTCTTTATTTTCCTGATTTATTTCCAATTTCATTTTGATTTCTGATTCCTAATTATATTTCTGTTTGTTTATTCTAAATATATATCTTAGATATGTAATATATTTTTTTTGATACCTTGCAGATTTAAGATGAGTCTGTATCAGATTAAATATGGGTCAGGGTCAGATCACATATATTTCTCGGGTTGGGTTATATATATTTCTCAGATCAGGTCATGTATATTTCTCAGGTTAGGTTAAAGACAGATTACATATAATTCTGGGTCAGGTTAAAGACAGGTGACATATGTTTCCAGGTTGGGTTAAAGATAGGTGATATTTAATTCTGAGTCAGGTTAAAGATAGATAATATATAATTCCAGATTGGATTAAAGACAGGTGACATACATTTCTGGGTTAGATTAAAGATGGGTGATATATAATTCTGGGTCAGATTAAAGATGGGTGACATATATTTCCAGATTGGGTTAAAGACGGGTGATATATAATTCTAGGTCAGGTTAAATATATACATGGGTCAGCTTGGGTTGTGATGTATTAGATAGAGTGTTGCTGGAACTACAGTTACTGTAAAGGGTACAGAATTGGAGAAAGCTGCATTGTCCCAAAGAATATGAGTGACATATAGATTTTGCTAGTCTAAACTACAGAAAGAAGGCAATAAAGAGTGGAAGCATAGTATGCAGATACCAATTGTTGTCAGATATATCTGTGTATGGAGGGTAAGACAGTGGAAGTAAGAGAGGTCAGAGCAGGATAAAGCATCAGCAATACCATTATCAGAGATAGAGATATATGTAGTGTGAAGTTGGAAGGCATATGATGCTATAAGGAAATAAAGTTAATGAAGAAGCTCAAGTAGAAGAGAGTTGTGTATAGTACCTAAGTTGATAATAACAATAACTGCTTGATTATCCACATGAAGAAGGATCTAATAGAAAGCCCACTGAGTATCCCAAGTGGCAGTGGCTGCTACAATAGCATAGAGCTCTTTAAATTAAATATCATATGACATTAGAGCAAGGAGCCATGGGGCCAAAAACTACAATCCTTCATAATATACTCTAAAGCCTAAGTTGCTGTTAGTATTAGTCCATAGATGGATATTAGGTAAACTAGACCACTCAACTGAGTGAATGACTGAAATACTATTCCAAAGTAGTAGAAAAGTAAGCCACTACTGAATGTTGGCATGGAATGCATCAGGTAAAGAGATATGGAAGTTAGAGTTGCCAGAGAGCAGATTGATGAAACACTAGAGAAAGGGCTGTCCTGGCAGGATGATTTTACTAGTGAAGGCCAAGAAGCTGATGAGAGATTGAAGTTAGGGTCTTGTATAAGATATCTACATAGACTACTGATGAAGAAGCATTAAGTTTGCCTATGGGGAGATGTGCTTTCATTGTGACTGAATTGAGCTCAATGCTTAGGAAAATCAGAGATATTGATAGCCCCTCAACCTTCTGCTCTTGAATAAACCAGCTAAGATCTCAGCTAAGAGATAGGAATAATTGGAGGTCAGTGGATACTGCCCTGATGTTCAGTACAGAGACCAGCAAAAAGTCATCTATATAATATATGAGAGTCTGGAGGCTGTACTGAAGTACCATCCATATAAGGAGCTCAGTGAAGAAGTTAAAGTGAAATAGTGAGGAAGATATGCCAAAAGAAGTGAAGTGGTTGAAATAGAACAGACCCGATTATTCAAAACCAAGCAGCTCTCAATCAGCAGAGTGGATGAGTATGTGGTGATAGGTATCAGTGAGATCAATCTTTGATAGCAGATAACCATGACTGAACTGATAGATTAGAGTCAATATATCATTAAAATGAATGTATGATAGTATAAAGGCATCATGATCAATACCTGCATTCACTGATCTACTGCTGTGGGGCCAGGACAGGTTATGAATATGTTGCCAAGTAGTGGCAGAATTTATCTTAGCCACAGTACTAAGGAGAGATGAGTGGAAGTTGGTAAATAGAGAGACTGAAAATAGACCACAGATCCAACTCACCATAAGTTTCTGCATAATGTTCAAGGTGATAGCATCTGGATGGTCTAGAGCAGAACAGTGGTTATGAGCTAAGAGGCAGTGCTGAGGGCTGTCAAAACTGAGAAGTATATCTTGAGTAATAGTAGTAATAGCAGACTGAGAGATGGACTGATCGGAATAATGATAGAGTTCATGTGTCTATATAGTGGAGTGGAGAGTAGTAGGTAATGGTGGAAATCTCCATAGAATAGTCTGAGCAGTATCATCAGATAGAAGCATAATTGGTTTTTGGAGAAACATATTGAGGGTAGATAGAGGATCACAGGTGGGTAGAGTAGGTGGAGGAATATAGATGAGTGGAGTATAGTAATAAGAGTATATACTCTCTAGCTGAGTCTCTGAAGTAAAACACAACCTGAATCTCTATAGTATCTCAGAACTATATAAAGTATTATATATGACTATATAGTAGAATCAAGCTAATAATCTATATATATTACTCATCTATTCTCTATTTATATTCAGATAACAGTATCAGTACCAAGAGAGCATATGTCTTAATTAAGTCTCTGAAGCAGAACATGACCTTGACTAAGATAAATATCTTTACTATATCAGAACTATATGAAGTATTATATGTAGCTATATAGTATATTGTGACAAACAGAAGAAATAATTTATTTATTATATAAATTATATATTTTTAGGTACTATAAATAATAACATACAAATGATATAAAACAAATTAGTATAAAGTCATATAAATATATATCAACTTGTAATTTCAATACTTCTACTCAAGGAGATATATATGTATATCAAAATAAAAAATAAAAAAAAAAAGAATGTAAACTAAAATAAAAAGCAATATATAATATATGTAAAAAACTAGAACTGTATATAATCCAAAAAACTAATATAAAATCCTATATTTAAGAAATATTTATAAGCTGAAAAATTTCCCATAATTAACCACTAGACTTTGTCAAAATACTGATATAGATAGTATATTATCCCATAATATTTTAATAAGTTTCATTTACTTATTACAATATTTCTCATTATAGTATTCTGACTTACTATCAGACTTATCATAGTCTTCAAACTTATTATAACATTAGTCATCAAGATCCCAATTGACATTGTAGGAGCTAGATAACTATATACTACTCTCACTTAATTAATTATTGTTTCCATTGCCACACAGAGTAATTATATAGTTTTGCTGTTCCTTTAATATACCTATTCTCATTTTCAAGAAGTAGCATTCCCAATGAAAGAGCCATATTCATCTATAGCCTTTTCCACTCCTTACTATTAGAGGGATTTATGGCTTTATATAGTGCTGTTTGTAGTACTATAGTCAATAGTTATTATTTTGATAGTTGCTTTTTTGATAATTGCTTTTTTAGCAGTTGAATATTACTATCATCTAGATTTGTTACAGATTATTTAACTGGTATTGATAGTAGTTATTGTACTGCTTATGCTGCTTATACTGGATATTATTACTCTTTCAGTAGTTGCTCTTTTGGAGAGGATTTCTTATTACTAGAGTTTTGCCATCTTAAATTTCAATTATTCTAGACTTAAGATGTACTGGTGGTTACCAATATATTTCTATTGGCTATTATATTTATACTATTTTTCCAGATTGCACTAGATGTTATTATACCAATTGTTATATTATTTGTACTGGATATTATTATCCTGGAGATATTGCCATTAGAGCTATTGATGTTTATTATTACTGTTAATACTAAATATTACACTGATTGTTATCCTATTTAATCAGTATTGATTATATTATTAGTACAATTGCCAGTTGTTGCTAGATATATCTAAGTTTTTTATATAAATATTACTTATATGGTAAATATACCATTATCAGCATAGTTTATATGGCTGCTACTATAGTTTCTTTTCTATATTATTGTTATTCTTTTTGTAGTATTCCTATTTGTAGAGTCTATATATCTTACAATAATTGCAGTTACCTTTAAATGATTAGTTATATATTTCATACTGGGCTTGGGTTTATCTGTAATATTATTATTTGTCATTTGCCTCATCCAGGTTTATTGGTCTCTTCCTGACCTTATTGGTCTTTTGCTGATCTTGTTGGTCTTTTTGGTAACTTTGTCCATACTATGAGGGAGCTTGTTTGAGCCCATAGGTCAATGGATACAGGAATGTCTTAGGCACTTAGGTCTTTGGAACCATATGCCTTATCTCTATTTTGAGCTACATAGTGGGTATATATTTCCATTTTTGGTCTTCTTTACTTAATGCTATCTAATTTAGTACTCTTTATACTATATGCTACTCTTTATACCATAACATACATTTATATTTACTTTTATATATATTTGTACTTACTTTTTCTAATTATATCATATTTACTACATACTCCACCTTAATGGTACTTACTGTCAACTCCTATCCTCTATACCAATATGACCCCTACAATATGTCCAAAGGGCAATATGATCTCAGTCCTGCATCCTGCCCATTCTGCTACAATATCTCTTTTATCAAACATATACTTTACTTTTTGCAAGATAACTCTAATGATGATGATAATCCTGATATTGGTGCTCTGATTTTATATCTTAAAAATCTGCTAGAAGAAGTAACTTCTGCTTCCCCCCAACACTCTTTGTGGCTCTCCACCTGTGCAATGTCCAAGACCCCTATTTGAGTACAGTCTCCTACTCCAGAGCAGTCTATATCAGCAGCTCTGCTGCTCTCTTCTGTTAGCTCCATCAAGGCCAGCATCATTGCACTACAAGAATATGCTTCTGCCCAGGACTGCTACATCAACAAGCTGCTCTATCTACTCTATGTGCATCTGGCTATAACTATTATTGATGCCCCAGCCTTGATCCTGATAATCAAGATCCACTCTTCCAGCAATCCTGCAATCTCTGTTATGAATCAATCATTCATAGATCATGACACTATATCTCTATCAGTGGCTACTACCTCTGTATCTTCTCTTTCAACAGCAATTCCTGTCTCTGCCCCCCTGGCTCTCATGACCCACTTGGTAATCCACAGAGTAAGTTCTTTCCTCTACCTGCTGTCTCCATTACTGCCATCTCCCATACTATCATTTGCAGTATCAATCTCTCTCTTAAGTATACTCATATCAACCAATATCTCTTAGTAGTGGTCATTGACAACTCCTTCTCTATTACTTCTCTTGGCTGGTTTCTGAAGTATAATGTCACATCTTCTGACTCCCCTCCTGAGGCTCAATTTATTGAAACAATTGATAACTCCAGTACAAGGGTCATTCTGCAGAGGCCTCTGTCTATTATTAAGAATCTCCTGAACATCCCAGCATTTCTCACTGCACTTTTCAGTTATTTCAGTATCCTTCAGAATGCTTATCCTGGGCTCACCAAACCTACTCCATTCTTCACCTATACTACTAACTTCATTCTACTCTCCACATCATCCTTCTGGTCAGCACTTCTTAACTATCACATCTTCTTTCATACTAAGTACTTAGCAGATATTACTAATAATGACATCTCTCCAACCTGGTATCACTTATGAGCTTGTCACAACCCCAATTTATTTATGATGCTTAGTATATACTAATGTCCCTGAATGCTGGTCACTGCTCCCAAGCCATCTAGGCTTTGCAGTTCTCTATGGCCCTCTCATCCTGCCAAAGGCTTGACCTCTTATACAGAGGATAGTACAGTGAGCTATCTCATATGCTATGCCTATAATGGTATTACTAGTGACAGATTTCCTGTAAAGGATTTGAACTATCAGTGGAAGAACTGTTCCTATGCTCATGTCTATATACAGTATAGCAAAGATCATTCATGGTCTCACTGTTTACATAATCTGCTTTTTTGGCCCTAGGAATTTGCCCCCACTCCACTTACCTGTGTTTCTTCACCCACTCTGCTCACTTGTATTCCTCTATCCACCCCACCTACCTGTGATCCTCCACCCACCCTCAATACATTTCTTTAATGACCAATCATGCTTCTATCTGATGACACTGCTCAGGTTATTCTATAGAGATTTTCACCATTACCTACTACTCTCCACTCTACTATATGGACATGCAAACTCCAACATTATCTCAATTAGTCCATCTCTCAGTCTGCCATCACTGCTATCACTCAAGACATACTTCTCAGTTTTGATGGCCCTTGGCACCACCTCTTAGCTCACAACTACTGTTTGGCTTGAGACCATCCAGATGCCATTGCCTCTGACATCACATGGGAGCTCACAGTGGGTTGAGTCTGCAGTCCATTTTTAGTCTCTCTATTCACCAACTTTCACTCATCTCTCCTTGGTACTATAGCAGAAAAATTCCACCACTACTTGGCAATATATTCATAATCTGTCCTAGCCCCACAGTAGTAGTTCAGTAAATGCAGGTATTGATTACAATACCTTTATGCTACCCTATGTTCATTTTGACAATATATTAACTCTAATCCACCAGTTTGGCCAAGGTTGTCTGCTATCAAAGATTGATCTTGCTAATGCCTATTGCCATATACTCATCCACTTCACTGATTGGGAGCTGCTTAGTTTTGAATGGTCAGGTCTGTTTTATTTCAACTGCTTCACTCCTTTTGGTATGTCTTCTTCACTGTTTCTCTTTAACTTCTTCACTGAGCTCCTCACATGGATAGTACTTTGGCACAGTCTCCAGGCTCTCATATATTATATAGATAACTTTCTGCTAGTCTCTGCACCAGTTATCAGAGCAGCATCTGCTGATCTCAAATCATTCCTATCTCTTAACCAAGATCTCAGCTGGTCTATTTAAGAGTGAAAGATTGAGGGGCCATTGATATCTTTAGTTTTTCTAAGCATTGAGCTTGATTCAGTTGTAATAGAAGCTTATCTCCCATAGGCAAACTCAATGCTATCATAATGCTTCTTCATCAGTAATCTATACAGATGTCTTATATAAGGCCCCAACTTTAATCTCTTATCAACTTCTTGGTCTTTATCAGTAAAATTATCCTGCCAGAATGGTCCTTTCTCCAGTATTTCATTGATCTGCTCTCTGGCAACTCTAACTTTCACATCTCTTTATCTGATATATTCCATACTGACATTCAGTGGTGGCTTGCTTTTCTACTACTTTGGAATGACATTTTGATCATTCATCTAGTTGAGTGATCTAGTTCACTCAACATCCATCTATAGACCAATATCAGCAGTAACTTAGGCTTCAGAATATATTATGAAGGATTATAGTTCTTGGCCCTATAGCTCCCTGCTCTAATACTATATGATATTCAATTCAAAGAGCTTTACACTATTGTAGTAGCCACTGCCACTTGGGATACTCAGTAGGCTTTCTGCTGAATCCTTCTTCATGTGGATAACTAAGCAGTTATTATTATTGTCAACTTAGATACTATATATAACTCTCTTCTACTTGAGCTTCTTTGCCAACTTTATTTCCTCATGATATTGCATACCTTCCTACTTTGCACTATATATATCTCTACTTCTGATAATGGTATTGCTGATGCTTTGTCCTACTCTGACCTTCCTTGCTTCTACCATCTTACCCTCTATGTACAGATGCACCTGACAATAATTGGTATCATCTGCATGCCACACTTCTACCCATTATTGCCTTCTTTCTATAGTTTAGACTGGCAAAATCTATATACTGCTCATATTCTTCAGAACAATGTAGCTTTTTCCAATTCTATACCCTCTACAGTAACTGCAGTTCTAGCAGCACTCTACCCACATCTGAGCTGGTGCTGATGCATTGTATCTGTCATCTTTTCTTATAGCACCTGCAACCCACTACTATCAAGTAGTATCTCTCAGCTATTTAGTCTCTTCACATTGACTCCAGTCTTGCTGACCCTTTCATAGGCCTTCAATAGCTGCTCTGAGTTATATACAGTATCAAATCATGGCTAGGCATACAGCCAGTTCATCCTAAGCTCCCAATCTCCATCAGTATCTTATGACAGCTCTTGGCCCTTCTGTATCTGTAAGACCATAATGACCTCAATCTGGTGGTAGTAATGTCTCTAGCCTACATCAGGTTTCTGAGGTCAGATAAGTTTACATGAGATTGTCTGTTTAATTCCTCCTTCCAGATTTCTCAGGGCTGTATAGTCTATCATCCTCATATCATAGACCCTATGCATGTCACTCTGACTCTACCTGTCTCAAAAATGAACTCCTTCTGACAGGGCTGCACTCTATTTATCATCAAAATAGCACCAAATGCACCATGCATTATATCTCTACTTCACCTTCTATTCCTTACCACCCCCAACCCAGTAGGTGTCTCTCTATTTATATACTCTGTGAGCTGCCCCTTCTTCTGCTCATATCTCATTTATCATCTCTAGTCTCTATTTTCATATATTAGACTCAATCTAGCTCTCTACACTGGCACAGTTTTCAGATTGATACTATGTCAGATGCTGCTATGGTGGGTCTATTGGACTATAAAATTCAAATACTTAGGTACTGGTCAAGTATAATATTCCAAGAGTATATTAATATATCCATATCTCACATCTATAATCTTCAGGCCTCTCTCACTCAGCTGTTTCTCTCAGCCACTGATATTTCTAACTGCAGGTCTATGATATCAATTAATTGGTAAAGTATATCTAGGCCTATGATACCAGCCATTATTGCAGAGCACTGCATACTCTCCACATCATTCTGATATCACATTGCTCATAGTATCAACCTATCTTATCTGCCTATACTTCTCTACTTTCCTTTGGGTATTGGTCCTTTCTCATTCTCACTTCTCCTACATCAAGTTATATAATACTTATTTGGGTCAGTTTTTCTACTATATGTTTTTTTTTTTTTCATTCAAATATATATTTCTTAAATTAAAAATCTTTCTCAGGGTTCTTTTTCTCCCTTCAAACTCATTATATCTCTTGACATTATTGCAAAAGATTGAATGAGGGGGCTCATTTGAGCCCATAGGTCAATGGATGCAGAAATATCTTAAACACTTAGGTCTTTAGTGCTAGATATCTTATTTCCGTTTTGGGCTACATAGTGGGCATATATTTCCTTTTTTGGTCTTCTTTGCTTAATGCTATCTAATTCAGTACTCTATATACTATATGCTACTCTTCATGCTATAATGTACATTTACATTCACTTTTATGTATTGTGACAAACCAAGATATATCACCCAAATTATACCTTAGCTAGATGATACAAACAATTAACCAGATGATGTGAACACACAGCATAGTAACCAGCAACCATTGCTGTGAAAACTGTATAAATAGCCAGACTACCAGATAAGGTATATCTGTACAGGACCTACACACCTATACAAGACCTGCACACCTGTACTGGACCTGCACAACTTGCCATAAGTAGCAAATCTATAGTTAGCCACATAGCAATCAGATAGCAACCAACCTGTATAAATTACCCCAGAGATAAGAATAAATAAACCTCAGTCTGAAGTTGAATACAAACCAAAGCAAAAAGTCAATTGTCTGGTACACTTAGGAGAAACATTGGCCAAAAGCCACTTGATCCAGAAAGGATTGCAATACTTAAGAGATATGCCTGTCAACAAGCCACTGCCAAGAAGTTGTGAGCTTGGTTCTCTTCTCTTCCACTCCAGTCCACTTTCCAATACAAAGCTGATTTTGCTACCAAGTTTGAGTAAAGAACTTCACCACCTTTGGAACTATTGGTATGCTTGCCAGATAAGCCTGAAGAATCCGAGTTTGCCACCCAAGTTCAAGGAAGAACTTCACTGCTGTTTCCCAGTTGAAGCCATCGATTCAGGAAGAATCTGTACCATTCGAGTTAATTCCCAGTTAAGCTGCCATTTTCAAGAAGTTTGCTGATTCAGGAAGAATCTGCGTCATCTACCATTTTCAAGTTACCTGTCACCAAAAAATCATTTGTTGTCCCCAGTGAGCCAAATCAAGTTGTCTGCCAAATCTGCATAAGGAATACTGCCAAGATCGTCCTGCATAAGGAATCCACTATGCTATACAGAGATCGTCATGCTACACAGAGATTGTCACAAGAAATCACATACTTTTGGAGACTGCCTCACTACACCAAATTGTGATATTCCCAGTTGACCCAAGAAGGAAACCCATTCACACACAAATTGCTTTTTTTTTTTTTTTTTTTTTTTTTTATAGTTACTTGGACTCCAATCCTTTATTAATACCCATCTATCCCATATAAATACAATGATCCCACCTCCTATCCGATCCCTCTAGAGGGTCTCTCCCTACCCCTTCCTTACTATTGTTCTTCTT
>RBNI01000032.1:0-52066 GCA_003990745.1 Jimgerdemannia flammicorona | reverse complement strand
TTTTTAAAAAAAAAAAACTCTATATTGCTCATTAAGATAGTATATATATACTTAACTATTAAATTATTAATATAAAACAGTGGGTAGGACCTAGTTCTCTCTGATGGAATAAGTGAAGAACTTATATAAGGTATATAGAAAGAGATCTCCAATACTCTACTACTCAAGTCTATAGGTCTTAATTATATCACTATATCAGCTTTTAGTTCTAGTTAAGTATAGTTTAAATACTCAACTTAGGTAGTTTTAGGCCTCCTAACAACTCTAAGCAACTGAAGCCTAATCTCCAATCAGAAGATCCTACTGATGTAGTATTTATACTAATTCTTATAACTACTCTCAGTCTAGTATCTGACTAGTTTACTATAATTATCCTTCCTTCTATCTATGACAGCCATCTTATCTCCCATCCCAACTCTATCCAAAAAGCAGATATCTATATCAACTAGAAAGCTTACCAAAGCTCAGAGAGCTCAACTACAGATACTGATAACTTGTAGTTAACTTATACTGATATTTAATACTTAAGATTGGTTAATTTTCTTATAGTCTGTGATATATCAAGATAATATCTTATTGATGATAAGAAAAGAAAGAAGGAGTTATATCAAAATAGATATATTTTAGATATAGTCAGAGGTCTCAGAATCTATAAAAAGGTCAAGGAAGTACTGATCTAATATTGTTAAAGAGGTAACTTATCACTATTGTCTTCCTTCTACTATCTTACAATAGATATAGTAAACCACATTGAGATAGAGAGAGTTGTGAGTTTGGGAAAGAGAACTCAGCTAGTTGTTTACTAAATTTTATAACTGATATAATAGCAGAGAAAAGAGCAGAATATCCCTATTATCTCTAATAAACAAAAGGTATTTAAGATAATATTTATTAAGAAAATCAAAACTGCTAATTATAAGAATCTCAGAGAACTTCTTGATAAGACAGAACAGTTGTAAAATTAAGTCTAAACTCAGATAATTAAGACTAAAAAAAAAAAAAAAAAAAAAATTATTATAAAAAAAAAAAAAAAAAAAAAAAAAATAGGAGATTATAATTAGAGATCAAGTTCTTATTTAGAAAAGTATAATTAAAACTAACTTTTCTATCAAACTAGAACTCAAATAGAAAGAATCTTATTTTATATATATATAATTTTAGAAAAATAAATATCTATATAATTATATATATAAGAAGTATAATACTTTAAAACTTTAGTATATATCAATGAACTCAAGATATATTTACTATTTATATAATAATTCAGAGGATTGGGTAGTATCTTTTTTTTTTTTTTTTTTTTTTTTTTTTTTTTTTTTTTTTTTTTATTTTATTTTATTTTTTTTCTATAATGGAGTAGTATCTTTAAACTCTCATTCTCAGCTCCTTTTAGATACTACCAGTTTCACTATCTGAGTTTTATAAAATTAATAGAAACTATCTCTAACAGATTCAGATATATATTAGAAGAATCTCATTATAGTATAATGATTATTGTAGATTTATCAACTATAGACCTATTATACTATCAGTAAATAGCTACAGGATCTCTCAGTTCCAGAACAGAACTATATCAGAAATATCTCAGAACTATTATAGAAAAATATTATTACTTCTGATAGACTCTATATAATATATAAATAAAAGATTAGTATACTGACTCAGGTTTAGTTCTACTTAAGTAATATATAAAAGATAAACTTGGTTATCTATCAGAGTATCATCAGTTATATAGAAGTTCTGTTTTTAAAAAAAGAAAAAAACTCTCTGAAATAGAGTGATCCAGATATAGAAAAAGATGATTATAAAGTTATAGATATAGAAGAGTCTATAAATATTAAAATATATAATAACTAATGGATAGTCTGAAATAGACTATCTTTTAGTAGAGACTAATGTGATATGCAAAAATTATAGTATAGCTAAATGACAAATTTCTAGTATAGTTATTCTATATATATAGTTATATATCTATATACTATCAATTTATATAAATAATCAGATACATATATTATATTTAGATATATATACTCTTTTCTGAATATACTATTCTCTGAAGAAATAAGAGATGATATCTTCTATAATTATATAGCAATTATATTTATATAAAATACTCTAAAGATATAAGTGAATAAATCTCAGTCTGAAATCTAAGTTATGTAAAAGCAAAAAACTATATTTTGAGAGACATATATACTAAGAACCACTTGATCCAAAGGAAAGAATTGTAATTCTTAGGAGAAATGTCTGCTTAAGAGCTACTGTTATGGAGATTGTGGGGGTTTAAGCTTCTGGCATATTACAATAGATATTATATTTAACTAATTAATATAGTATATAGCTCAACTCTCAGTTCTATTTTATAAATTGAGAAGATATTATAATTAAATAGCTCTTATAAAGTTTTAATTTACTAAACCACAGTATCTGTTTTATTTTTTATTTTACTCAATATTGCCAAAACTAGACATGTGATTGTATGTTCACTTAAGAGTACAGAGACCTTGGCAGGGCTTTATGAAAAACTATAGCCACCATCTGCTATCGAGGCATTGTAAAACCCAAATCAAGTCGTCTCCGTCAGCAAACGTGCCGTTGTCAAAGCCAGCAAACGCGCCATAGTCATAGTCAGCAAACGCCCCATAGCAAACGCGCCATAGTCATAGTCAGCAAACGCTCCATAGTCGTAGTCAGCATACACGTCGTTGTCTTCCTCAGCATAATCGTCATTGGTTGTAGAATCGTCATAGTCACCAAACACATCAGAGTCAATGTAATCAAAACGCGAATGGTTAGCCTCACCAATGTCCTTTTTCCACGATGCTTTTAAACTCCACCCGATGCTGCTGCGCCTCTTGCAAAGTGAACCACGTCTTGGCCCAATCCGTGATTTCGAGCAAGATTTCGTTCGGCATCCCTCTCCCAATCGCTCTCATCACCACTTCATTCAACGCTGTTATGACCCTGGGCCTCAAGCGCTCCCACTGCTGCTCCGGAACGTGTTTTGTGGACACAATCCCCCGTCCAGGATCGACAAGGAAGATACCGAGTATTACGCGGATGCCGATCTTGGTTTTCCTGGTCTTCCAGCGTATCGCCAAAAGCAACTAGTCGTCCCTCCGTTGTCGGGCTGTGCCTTTCATCCGTCGGAAAACAATCCCGCTATCCCTGAGATGCAGAGAATTCGAATAGTAGTAGATACAACAGGCGACGATATGCTCGTGTGATATGCCCTCCGTGTGCCATTCCCCTTTGTACGTCTCACCACCTGGCTGGATAGCGAAGTTGACCGCGTGAGCGGAGGGACGTATCTGGAAAATTTTCAGGAAGAATGAAAAGCACAGTTCGATGGCCCTGTATCAATCTTGGTGGGATAGATCGAGGTTGTTGATGTACGACTACACGCTGGTCGAACCGTCTTTGTCAACGTAGAATTGGGCTGGGAGCCACCGGTACTTGGGTGTATTCAGCTCACCATCCTAGGAAGGATGGATGAGGGCTTGAACCTTGTCATTTGTGTCAGGATGGCAATCCTTGTACGGCCCGGTCGCGATGATTTCTAGTTCGTTATAGAGAATCTGGCAGAGATTTACGGGCACGACATTATCCGCCACCTATGCGACCGGAAGCATACACTTACGTCAGGGTGGACGTCCAGAAACGTCAGGCCGTCAAAAGCGTTGAGAGTGTCCAAATTGCCACATCGCGATGTTCATCCATAAGTATGTATGAAAGCAATACTTAATAAAGAGTGCTTCTACCTCAGAGGTGGAGTCAAACGGTACACGTTGATTCCGGTCGTGCACCTAGTAATTAAATCGGTCATAATGTCATTGGCATAGGAAACGGTAAATTCGCTGGATGCATGACACCCTACACGTCCGCTCATCCATTATCAGGACCCATCTTCTTTGTCGAGCTTTATAGGGGAGCAATCAACGCGTCTTCCTGACCTTTCGGTAGAAAACGAGATCCGGCAGGGAGGCCGGTATGGTCAAAATATGACGACCATAGAAAATTAGCACGGTTGCGCGCACGGTTCGGTTGGTATTCTGATGCTAAAATTAGATGCTCGTATTTATTGACTTTAGGTAGAGAAGGGGGATTCTCTTCCGAGTTGCGATCCCTCAATTCATTTTGTTGCGAGCGACTACTCAGCAATGCAAATGTTATCACTGTGCGATTGCTATTTATGAAAACTATTACAGGTGCTGTGTGAAAGTAATTGCGAACCTTTTTTTATGCGAATATTGACTTGTCCGGAGGAAAATTGGCTTATTCGGCCACGAATACTAAATGCCACTTCGGGTGATGCCGCGGACTTAGGAACAGGGACCCATGCTCCGTCAGCAAATGCCTCGGCGATCTTGTTGCGACTATGTGGTTCAGAAGACATCCGGTTGCTTCCAATGAGCCGGGCAAATGGAGAATCCTATGCGGGTTCGGAAGGCTTGCGATCCGGCGAAGCACGCTTCACGGAGCGGCGCCCCCCCCCCCTCCTTCCACCTCCATTGCGGCCTTGATCATTTTACTCTGCTTGGGCTTCCTCGCGACAGCTTATGCTCGTTCACCTCGTCTTGGATGCTGTGGCGACGGCGGAGGTGTATTTGTCGAAGGCAGACTCTGTAAACCATATAAAAAGGAAAACTTTTAACAGCATTGTGCGCTGGGTAAAATATTATACTATATACATTTCCATGTCCCCCCTTGCTTCCGCCTTGCTCCATTACAAACCAACTCTTCAACAGAGGTTACCTCAGCTTCCCAGCACCTGGCCGGCAAACGACCCTCCACCTCCCGATTTTTTGCTGCCTTCCACACTTGTGTTGAGGTTAGTGAGGTAGGCAAGTATCGGTCGGGCTGATTTGAGCTGGAGCGATGATTATTGTTGCTTGTGGATAGAGGGGCTAGCCTGAGTTTCTGGAGTAATTTGTGAGGAAAATACAAACAGGACAACTATGATTTAATCACTACATGTATGGGGAAGGGGACGGAAGTAAATTGGGAGCTTCTCAATAGTGCTCATATTTTTTAAGCAACCTCAATAAACCAGAAACAATATTAAATAATTACAAATGTTTGATTTGCATGATGGCTGCTCATACAAGTTGAATAAAGACTTCCATTCACGAAACATGCAGACGTCGAGTGCCCGAAAAAATTAAATCGAGACAGTAGCAATTGAAATGTCCATCAGAATTTCGAATCTCGGTGAAGGAAACTCGGAGAACTGGGTTTGGCGGTTCATTGTTACGGCAGGGTCTTTAAGGTAATTGTGGAATGTGTTCTCAGCGAAACGAATCTCAGCAAAGGGATTCCGGCGGTTCTGGTAGTGCGGTCGTGGAATAAGGAAAGAGGTAAAAAATTAAAGATACAGCCCAGCACAAGAATGATAGAATTATAGGCCACGCGACGTAAAAAAAAATTATCTATCTCTTTCTATTATCACACACTTGTTGCGTTTAACACGACCATACCTCATTGCACCCGTAACAACAGAACACCTCCCTGTAACACCACAGGATGTCATTGCAACAAACAGTTGTATCAGTTTATGGGTCTCCAGTTTTCAAAGCAGGTAAGACACGTTTTGCAATCGGCAATTTCATTCAGAGATGTTCAGTTTGTGTTGCTTTATCTAATTACTGCCAATAGCCGTGTGTCGACTAAGCTATATTATCAAACCTTTCAGATATAAACCTTCTTCACTTCCTTCGACTTGTTATAGTTATCCTCGTCGGCTTCTTTATCATGGTACTCGGTGTTGTCGTAGTTGTAAGACACATTGTCGGCGTCATGATCGTACTTCTTCACCTGGTAATCGTTGTGCTGTATGTAAGCGTGGAAGTCGGAGTACGAGTTAAAAACATGTACATACGCTGTATGATGAGAAAAATAGGTGAGGTACCTGATCCTTGTTATAGTATTTGTTGTAATTCTTCTGTAGGGAAAGCTTACGTCGTTATCAAGAAACGTTGTCAACCTATCGGTCATCTGATTCCGTAACACTGACTCTAATTACCTCTTCGGTAGTGTAGTCATAGGGGTAGTAATGGTAGTGGCGGTAAGGGGAATAATGGTAGGGGTAGGAATGGTCGTAATAATAATCGTCCTGAGAAGAAAATGACCGAGCAAACAATAGTCCTGGTAAGCCTCGTGCGCGCGCCGTATTGACAAAGCGTTTCTGGCGAAGGGATGACTGCATACCTGGTAAGGATCGGCCTCGTGTTCATACTTGTCACCACCATTATATACCTTCGTCGCCTCTTTGGCATAATTCACGTCCTTGTCGTGGTCGTAGGACTAAAAATATTAGGGAGAAACGACAAGGTAATATTAAGGTCGCAACATCAATTTTTGCACGATGGGATAACGTCCGAGGATACCACAAATGATGATCCTCCTTACTGTAGTCGACGGACTTGTGGTCATAGTATTTGTCATTGTAATGGTTTTTGTAATGGTCATTATAATATTTGTCGTAGTTCTGGAGAGGAACGTGATACAAGTTATGGGTAAGTCGGATGGATGAAATTGTTTCTGCCCAAAATGAAATGAAATAAAATCGCGATATCGGTTCACCAAAAATTTAAATAAAATAAATGGTGCTTTGTACCTTGACGTACTCAGGACCGTTGTAGTAATCGTAACCGTACAAGGGGTGGTAATAATTCTCGTTATGGTTACCACGCTTGGCGAAAGGAATAGCGGAGACAACGGTGGCGGCAACGGTGGCGGCCAGGATGGAAAGGATGATTTTGGTCATTTTGTTGCTGTTATTAGTGGGATTTAAGGGTAAGGTGGGGTTGTTTATTTGTTTGCTGTGGTAGTTGGGAGCTGGAGTTGATGAGATAGTGAATTCTTGATGAGGAGTCGGAGAGGTGTCCACAGTGTATTTTATACTCTAAGAACGATACTCGGTAATTTCCGCATCTTTATCTTTGCTTCCAGAATCAAAGCTTCTTTTTTCTTTAATCCCCTTCCATCAGTTTCGCTCCTTTAACTAATCAAACCCCTCTTAAAAGCTCTCTAGGATCCAGATTGATGGTAGAGGCGTTTCCATAACTATGCCGACGATAGCCTGCGCTACCGCAACCTCAACCTGCAACTTTTTGAAATCTGCCGCGCTGGACTTTCCAGAGGCCTGCGGAAGGATATGTGTTGATTTAGGGGATACGTACTTAAAGAAACAAATAACAAAAAACAAAAAAGACGAGTGGTCCACAAGCAATACTTTTCGAGTTTTTGGCAATATACTTCGTCTGTTGTTTAATACCATTCTTATTTCTGTTGCCAACGGTGGAAATTGATCCGTCACGTTTTATGTGACCACCAACGATGACAGTTTCGTCCACAGCATATTTGTTCATGAAATATGGCCTCCTAATAAGGACTCATCCTGGCCTGTTGACGAATTACGAATTACTATAAACCATGATTGATTTTTTTTCCACGGGGATCCAAACCGATATTCATAAAATGCGGCAGGTTTACTATACAATAATCCGGGAATTACATATCTCACCTCTGAAACTGTCCAAGGGGGGGGAGTTCTTTTATTTTTGGGGAGGGGGGAGGGAAGGACGATTCTTTGATTCCGCATTCCTGCGATGGGTGCCATCTTAGACACACTTTTTTTTTTTTTTTTTTTTTGGAATATGTCATATATGCCATCCCATCTACCCCAACGCCTCAAAGAACGGAGCGAAAGCCACAATAAAAATAAAATATGTGCGTCGCAGAACCAATATATAAAAATTAGCATTTTTGTTTTTCTTAGGTGGCCAAGGCCGATTTTTGCAAGTGAACTTTAGTACTACTTAAGTTGATGGAAAGACCTATTTGGCCAGTAGTCTTAACAAAAACTCAGAGTTTACTTGATTAGCCAGTCTACTTGAGATATGACTTACTCACACAATACTTGAGAATACTAACCAGGATGTATAATGTACTTGAATACTACTGATGTGATACTTATATACTACTCAAGTGCAACCCGAGCATACCAACCAAAGTGCATGTAATGTACTTATATAACATTCAAATATACTGGACAGAGTACTGGTATACTACTCAAATACAACTCAAATATAACTCAAGCATACTTGCAAGAGTGTGTAAAATGTACCTAAACATAAATATGTACTATTCAAATACAACCAAATCATACTGATAAGAGTAACTCAAGTATACTGAAAAGAGTTTATATATATATACTTGCTAAAGAAGCTCCTTATAGTTGCCAGTCTTCTGATTGAAGATATAAAGTTGGGCCCCCTTAGTACAGGCAACATACAGCCAATATCAGGTTTATATTAACCTTGTTATAGATGTAGCTGTCATCATTCAGACTCTAGATCAGTGATCTCTGCAAAAATAAAAATATAAAAGATTAATCAATATGTTAATATATAAGATAATCTTACTATTCTATATAGACTCAAATCAGATTATACTACATGAGATTGCAGAGGCCAAGTGTAATATCTGTAAGTAGTATAAGCTCCTCCTATCTGATATTATATACTCACCTATTGTGACAAGTGGCAGAATTATACTGCCAAAATTATAAATTAGCTATTGTAACAGTGACCCCAGAATGATGACATCAGTACAGAAGATAGTCTTTTCTTGCAAGCCACCAGATCAGAGCACAAGAAGATTATACAGCATGTGAGATGAGCAATGATGACCAACTGTGAGTCATTGTGACCACAGTATGGATATCTTGAGGAATATAAAAGAAGGATCAAGAAACCACAGTAGCAGCAACCAATAAGACCCACCAATCCCAAAATAGCTCAAAGACTTACCACAAATGAAATGTCTGCTGCCTGCCAAACCTCAAGGTCAAGGAATCACCAGGTACCTCAGTTGAGGAAAGGATGTTTCAAGACATCAGAAGAGCCATGAGAACTCACCCAAGAAGGACTCCTAGTATTAACCTGGGTACTGCAGATCCCTATCACTTTATCCTCTACCACTATGAAATGGAGACAAGGATCACCATTGCTACCAAATACCTCAAAATGTGACAGGAGTATGAAATAGGAAACCTCCTCTGCTGGGAGTTCCCACAGACCAGCACTCAAGAGCTACAAGATGTCACTCCCATGGATATATACAAAATAAGGACAGCTAAGAAGATCCATCAGATCTTCAGGTATGCACCATGGTCGATCCCCAACTTGGAGTATGTTAGAGTCTCAGATTTCAGAGACCTATCATCCCACCATATCAATGCACTAGAAGCCAGGGTGGCTACAGAAGCCCAGTCCACTATCACCCTCAATAGTGATGAAGTAGAAGACTTCTGACATCCCATCCTTCAGGACAACCCAGACCAATTCCTGCAAGGATTGATCTCAGTATTCCAAGGCCCAAGCATCCAGGTTAGACCTCTCCAAGACCCCACATTTGTTCCCTATTTTGTGGAAGAGAACCTCATAGACTGGAGAGCCCCAGACCTCCTTTCTGCTGCTGAATGTGATGATGTCATTGGCAATGATGTCATCTCACACAAGATTGAAGTATGTGAAAATGACAAATTCATGATCTCATCTCCTTCAGTAATGATAATGATGAAGCCCCCATAGTCCTGAACATCCTGCTCTGAGTCCTTTGTTACACTGAATAATGCCAGCACCAGTATTTGATGTAACACTGAATAATGCCAGCACCGGTATTTGATATAATACTGAATAATGCCAGCATCGGTATTCTGATGTGACACCAAATTATACCAGTATCCTGAACCTGTACAACTATCAGTGCTGACCCTGGAACTTAGTAGTTTTCCTGCTCTGGCATTTTATTTTAGTTATTGGAATTTATATTTAGCTTTATATCTTAGTAACTATTGAATTATATTTTGTATAAATACCCCTCTTATTTCCTTTGAAATAAAGTCAGTTAAGTTTACTTACACACACTTTCTTGCAAGCAATCTAAGAGATAACAAGACTGTTAAAGATAAGAAGTTTGAGGAATAAGACCTTGGGAAGGCACTTCAATAAGAACTTGCTTATAATAAACTTGAGTTAGTCTAAGAGATATACCTTAAAGAGAATCTGGCATATTTGAAGGACTCAGCGACCACTATATAACACTATATACTATATCTATTATACTAAGTAACCAAGACTGCTTTGCTATACCAACCTGTATAATTAGCCAGAGATACCAGAAACAATATGTTTACCTATATTGGTCTAGTATACTATACTGAGTGGGTATACTGTACCTGTCTAGTACACTATACCATTTAGGTATACCTGCCATAGATAGCAATCTATAATTAGCAACATATAACCAGATAGCAACTACAACTGTATAAAATACCCCAGAGACAAGAGTGAATAAACCTCAGTCCAAAAATTAAATCTAAAAGCAACAGCTTCTCTTTCTACTCCAGTCTACTTTCTGATACAAAGATTGATTAGTATGCTTGCCAGATAAGTCTGAAGAACCTGAGTTTGCTGCTGAGTTTGAGTGAAGAACTTTGCTGCTGTTTTCAAGAGAATCTGAGTTACTTAAGAAGTCTGTCATTTCTGAGTTATCTGTCTTTTACCATAAAGCCAGTCTGTTGATGCAATTTTATAGTAGAGTTAGTCTATTCAATGTAACTCCACATAAATGAAGTCAGTCTTCGTACAACTTTGCCAAGAGAAGAATCTGCAATTCTCAGAGAATCTGTATAAGAATCTTATTACAAGTCAGTCTATCTGATATAACTTTGCAGTAGAGCCAGTCTATGATGTAACTCTATGCAAATGAAGCCAGTCTTTGATATAACTTATCAGAAATTTCTGTGCCATCCAAGTTATTTCTCAGAGAGTTACTGATTCTAGAAGAATCTGCAACATCTGAGTCATCTGAGTTATCTGAGTTATTCAAGTTATCTGCAACATCTGAGTTATCTGAGTTATTTGAGTTATATATCTATACCATTTAAGTTACCAAGTTACCAAGTTATCTGGTACTCCCAGAAGAGCCAAATCAGGAGCATTGCCCCTTTCTCTATTATCTTATCAGTTATAAGGTTTGGTAGGCAACCTTTCAAGTCTCCTTTCTACAACTAATACTTACTCTACCTTTGGTTGATTTGCTATACCTATTGTAGAAGAGAGGCAATAGTGATGAGTTGTCTCTTTATAGGTGTCTAATTGGTGTCTTCTCTACTTTTTTGCAGTTGCTAGTACCTTTGGCTGTATCTGGAGTATATCTGTTTTGATATAGTGCTTTCTTCCTTTTGTTATCATCAATAAGATATCATCTGGTACATTATAGACTGTGTATGAAGTCAGCCAACCTTGGGCATCAAGTGCTAGTATAGGTTACCTATAGGTCTCCAGTATCTGTGGTGGGGCCCTCTGAGCTTTGGCAAGCTTCCTAGTAAGTATAGTTCTGGCATAGATGACTGCTTTTCAGGTGGGGTTGAGATGGAAGAGGAGATGGCCATCACAGATAAGAGGAAGAGTAATTATGGTAGACCAGTAAGATGCCAGGCTGGGGGTGGTCATTGGGGCTGGGGCAGGTGCTGTATTGGTGGGCCTTCTGATTGATATAGGGCAGTTAGATAGTAGGTATCACTCTCAGCTTCTTTTGGCAATTTGTGGAGTTGGGCCCTAATCATTAAGGGGGGGTTGAGGGACTCAAGGCTATTCATTTCAGATGTCTTGACTACACTCAACTGGAATCAGGAGCTGACATAGCAATATGATTGAGATCTGTAAGCTTGAGTAGTGGGGTATTGGGGGTCTTCTCCTATCTCATATGTAAGTTCTTTACTCACCTCATCTGGGAGAACCAGGCCCTATCCACTGTTCTGTACTTTGATGGGGGTTTTTCTTTTTCTGTCATTTTCCTTAGGGTGACAGAGACTATTCTATTTGGCTCAGACATGGCCTTGTATATATATTGGGGTTTCAGGCATATGCCTTCAGTCATGGGTGTATGGTTGCTTGCCCCCTGGTAGTAGGAAGAGCATTGCACAGAATGAGGTGCAGACCTGCTGTGCCTGGCATAGTCAAGCTGCTGAACAATAGCTAGCCTAGGTTTAATGGGGATATAGTGCTCAGGGGGTGGTGGGGGAGGGTTTTGGCCTATATAGTCTAGGCTCTCTTCCAATAAAATCCATGGGACTTCAGGTCCATAAAACAAAAAAAAAAAAAAAAAAAAAAAAAAAAAAAAAAAAAAAGAGCTGATTCAGGAGAATCCACGCCAAATCAAGTCACTCGCCATTTTCGAGAAATCACATAAGGAATCTCGTTGCACTACACAGAGATCGCCCATCACTCAAGAAGGAAACTGCTAAATTGCCAGACCGTCACACATAAGGACATCGCTGCACTACAAGAGATCATCACCTAGAAATCACATACTTTTGGAAACAAGATCGTTATGCAGAAATTGCCTACATAAGGAATGCCCACACACACAAATCGCTACTACACCCAGAGAACTGTCCCAATAAGGAAATTGACCATTGTATCCAGATTGACTATTATATGTACCACTAAACACCAACAAGGATACCAGGAATCTTAGAACATTTTGTTGCTTTTGACAAAGTAACTGGGGGCTCAAGCCAAACTACACCAACCCCCAACCTTGTAATTTGCCTCCATTCAGCCGAGCACGTTATACTATGAAGATCTCAGTATAAATGAGGTATCTGCTTTTGGTACCACAGAGATTAACCACTAAAACTTATATCCTCACTGCAATACTATAGTATTTTTCTCTGCATTTATGAAAATTTTCTTTCAGATTTCAATATATCTACTATCTTGTCTAGTCCACATTCTCAGACCTCTCTTCATAGTATGAGATATGTATATTGTAACGTGCCTGGCTCAATGGAGGCAAATCACAAGGTTGGGGGTTGATGTAGTTTGGCTTGAGCCCTCAGTTACTTTATCAAAAAGCAACAAAATGTTCTAAGATTCTTGGTATCCTTGTCGGTGTTTAGTGGTATAATAGTCAAGTCTGGATACAACGCTAGTTCCTCTGTTCGCGTGGCGGTCGATTTATGCGGATTTCCTTATTGGGACGGGTTCTTGAGTGTGAGCGGCGTTTCTGTATGACGGGCGATTTGGTGTAGCGCGACGGGGTTCCTTATGCGGGACGATCTGGCAATTTAGTGGTTTCCTTATGCGGTTTCTGCGTGACGATCTCTGTGTAGCGCGACGATCTCCAAAAGTATGCGATTTCTGGGTGACGATCTCTTGTGTAGCGCGACGATCTCCTAAAATATGCGGATAACTCGATTTGGCAGATAACTCGATTTTGGCGCGGATTCTCCTGAATCGGCGGCTTACTGGGAATAGAGGATGGCGCGGATTCTTCTGAATCGGCGGGCTCACTAGGAACGGATGAATAACTCGGGTGACGTGGATAACTCGGATGTCGCGGATTCTTCCTGAATCGGCTCTTCTGGGAATACGGGATAACTTGATAACGGCGGATGACGCGGATTCTCCTGAATCGGCGGGGTTCTGAGAAATAACTCGGATTCTTTGGCAAAGTTACGTCAAAGACTGGCTTCGTTTGCGCGAACGAATCACTGCGAAGTTGCGTCTAATAGACTGGCTTGAGCAAGATGCGGGTTTCTTGAAAACGGCGGCTTATTCCTTAAGCGGCGGACTACTCAAATGGCGGCGGCAAATCTTCAGGCTTATCTGGCAAGCGAACCAAAAACGTAACAAACTCTTCTTTGTATCGGAAAGTGGACCGGAGTGGAAATGGAAATGGCAAAGCTCACAATCTCCTAGCAGTGGCTGTAGAGTTCCTCTCAAAGTGTGGTAGGCAGACTTGTCTTTTGCTTTGGGGTTCAAATTTCGGACGGAGGTTTATTCACTCTTGTCTCTGGGGTATTTTATACAGTTGTGGTTGCTATCTGGTTACTACATTGCTAATTATAGATTGCTATCATTGGCAAGTGTTCCTGGATGGTACAGTGTACCCACTCAGTATGGTGTACCCACTCAGTACAGGTAAACATACTGTTTCTGGTATTTCTGGCTAATTTATGATTTTGGCAGTACAATTCTATTGCTCATCACAATATATTGTGCTCACCTCCTATCTGCCCTTTCAACAAAATTGTCTATGAGTTTTTCTCTAAGTTTTTGTACTCTTACTGCTCAAGATATATGTTATATACTATACAACATATTGTGACGAGCAACAGAATTGTACTGCCAAAATCATAAAAATAGCCATGTACCATATCCAGTGCACTAAGCAACTGAGACTGCTTTACTGCACCAACCTGTATAATTAGCCAGGGATACCAGAAACAGTATGTTTACCTGTACCTAGTGGGTACACCATACCAAGTAGATACACTGTACCAAGTGGGTACACTGTACCATCCAGGAACACTTATCATAGATAGCAATCTATAATTAGCAACATAGTAACCAGATAGCAACCACAACTGTATAAAATACCCCAGAGACAAGAGTGAATAAACCTCAGTCCAAAATTGAATCCAAAGCAAAAGACAAGTCTGCCTACCACACTTCAAGAGGAACTCTACCGCCCTGCTAGGAGATTGTGAGCTTTATCTTTTCCCACTCCAGTCCACTTTCCGATACAAAGATTGATTGGTACACTTGCCAGAAAAGCCTTCACCACCATTTGAGTAATCCGCTGCTTAAGGAATAAGCTGCCGTTTTCAAGAAGAAGTCTGCCATCTTGCCACAAAGCCAGTCTGTTGATGCAACTTTGCAGTGAACTTGTTCGCACAAACGAAGCCAGTCTTTGACGTAACTTTGCTCAAGAAACCCACCATTCCCAGAGAACCACCAATTCAGGAAGAATCCACGACAACCGAGTTATTCACCCATTCCCAGTGAGCCTGCTGATTCAGGAAGAATCCGCGACATCCGAGTTATCTATGCCAAATTGAGTTATCCGCCAAATCCACATAAGGAATACCGCACACTAGACCATTACGCATAAGGAACCCGCCATGCCACACTAGATCGTCACGCAGAAATCACATACTTTTGGAAACAAGATCGTCACCCAGAAATTGCATACTTTTGGAGATCGCCGCACTACACAGAGATCGTCGCGCTACACCAAAATCATCCACCACATACACAAATCACCACTGCACCCAAGAACCTGTCCCAATAAGGAAATCACTCGCAGATACCCAGCTTTGACTATTATACCACTAAACACCAACAAGGATATCAGGAATCTTAGAACATTTTGTTGCTTTTTAACAAAGTAACTGGGGGCTCAAGCCAAACTACATCAACCTCCAACCTTATAATTTGCCTCTATTGAGCTGGGCACATTACATTTGGGGGCTCAACTGGGAAGATTTCAAATTGACATGACTTTTCAGCTCACAAGAACCCACAGTCAAACTGGATACATTTGATACAACACCAATCTCTGCCACCACAGGAGAACCAGTCATCACTAGCATTTGGACAGGAAGAAAAGTTATCACCTCAAGACTTGCTAACTATCCAGCATCAGAGGGATCCCAACCAGAAACCAGTACAGTCTGAAACCCTCAACTAGATCAACCAGACAACACAGGTGGCCCTGTTGGACATTTCAAAGAACTTGCACAAGAATTAGAAGATCTCATTACACAAGCCTGGAATCCTACAGTCAGATACCCCACAGAGGTCCCACCAATCTCACCCATCAAACCTTTACCACCAGCCCTTGCTGAATTAGAAGTAGCTCCTTCAAGAATACCCAGGCTCATTCTACTTCAACTGAGGTCTGCAACACCATCCTCAAGATACTCAATCACTTCCACTTCCAGCAATAGTTCAGGAAGTGAACCAGAGTCAGAATCTGAATCAGAATCTGGACCAGAACCAGAATCAGAAGAAAGTGATGACAAAATGGCCAGTCCATTACCAATCTTTGCAGGATATCCAGAAGAAGACCCCAGAGAATTCCTTGATGGGATCAAGAGAATTACAGCCCTAAGAAACCTCTCAGATGAAAGGAAAATTGCCATCTATAAGGCCCAACTTAGAGAACCAGCCAGAGGAATCTTCCACCAACAGCCAATGACCCACATTCAGAACTTGCAATAGAAAAATAAGCAGCAGTCTCTTATCAGCTAGAATATGTAGACATGGTCCACTGGCTCATTGAAAAATATGCAGAAAATAAAACCCACCACAAAGCTTAAGAATCCATCATGAGAATGAAGATGAACCTCAGAGAATCACCCAGAGCCTTCTTTACAAGAATTCAGAAGAGAATGCATGCCACCAGATTCAATGCCACCAATCAAGATATTATAGGTCCAATGACCTTCATGAATGAAATTCCCCTAAACATTGCCCAGTATGTCTGCACTCTAGACATCAGAAGGTCTGAAGAGCAAGTAGATACAGCTCAAGAATTCTTTGATATCAGACAAGAAACTACCTGGAGTATCCATGACAAGAAGGATGACAAAGAAGACATCCTGGTCAAAGTTCTATAAGGACTCCTTCAAGGACAGGAGAGGTCCAAAGAAAGAAGACCAGTCAAAGAAGGAAAGAAGAATAGGAGTGAAATTCAAGATCTCAGTTCCAAGTTGGACCAATTGGTTTGATAGATTGAAAACCTTACCATATGCCAAAATTAGAGTTATCAAGACAACAAAGGATACCCACTACAAAGGAGCCAAGGTTATCCACCCAGAGATAACAGGAACTACCAGTAAGAAGAAAGAAGATATCCTGCCTGAGACAGAGCCCAAGTCTAATACTTCTACTATGGATAATTCAGACACTATGTCACCAAAGGTAATAACAGAAGAAGTGACTGAAGGGACTCAGAACTACCAAATTGAAGGAATTAAACCCAGTACAAGAAGACTGAAGCCCACCCTATTGAAGACTTTGAAGAAGAAAGCAACAGTGAAGACAACAGTGACCTAGATTTGTACCCAGCCAAAGTCACTACCTGAAAGACAGTTTATCCAGCAGAAAAGAGGAAGAGACCTATAGGGAGGCTATCCAGGAATATCAGCAGAAGAATCCAAGAAGAAGACAATAAATATGAAGAGAAGCAAGTAGAAACACCTCCTCAGACTCCTTCACCTTTTGTCCCTGAGACAAATGAGCTAACCCCAGATAAGGAAATGAAACAAGAAGAATGGGAACCTGCTATCCCAAAGCTCAAAAAGAAGTACACCCCAAAGACCATGCTCAGAGATATCTACAATGAAGCCTGGCAGAAGATCCAAGAAGCCAAGATGGAAGTTCCTCTTCTGCAGTTCCTGTAACTGACACCAGCTGGAGTCTGAAACAAATTACTGAGGACCACCAGATCTAGCACTGGCTGAGTGCCAATCCCACAGCAAGAACCAGCTCTCATCCCTATCCAAGCTGCAGAGAGATATATCAGCACTTACCTATATGGAGATATTGGAGAACAAAAGGCGAAAATCCTCATAAATATGGGAGCAGTTGTCTGTGTTATTGTCAAATGATTCCTGGATACCCTATAATGGCCAATTGATGGAACATCCAATCTCAGTATTATAGTAGCAGGTGGAGCCTGAACTCAACCCCTTGGAGAAATATGAAACATCACCATCTCCCTTGGACACATTCAGTTCTCCATCCCAAAGGCTGTTGTCACTGAAGCTGTCATCTATGATATAATTCTTGGCACCAACTGGATGAAGGAAATGAATGCAGTTGTTGATATCAGTTAACAAGTACTCACATTTGACTACTGAGGCATGAAGTACAGAGTTAAGATAACTAGCTATGAGCAATCAAAGAAGAAGAAGAAGGTCACCATTCTGGAAGAATATGCCAGCAGTGAAGAGTCTACTACAGAAGAGGAAGAAAATTCCAATGATCCCAGACTCAATCTCCAAATCAACCTAGTGGATGATAGACTAGAAGACAATGTGTGGGCTAAGAACACTGTCCCCATTACCATTGGAGCCATTGTAGGAGAAATCAAAGAATGCCCCACCTGTCTTAAGAGATACAAGTGCTCCAAGCACTCCTCTAAGATCATTGGGACAAGGAATTCGCCTGGCATAGCCTGCCCCAAGTGTAGAAGAAAGAAGAATAAATGCAGACATATTCCAGAGACACCTGCAGCTGAAGCTGCAGAAGTACAAGCAATTTGGGGTCAAGAATTATCTGAGGAAGAAGAAATCCCTAAACAGGAGGTTCCTGAACAAGTAGCATCTAAAGAGGAAGAAGTTCCTGAACTCATCCCCTGGAATGATCCTTGTTGGACACTATCTGAAGATGATGACCCCTGGAATATTGAAGAAGGACCCAGTACAATCTCCATTTTTCCAAAGCAAGAAATATACCAAGAAAGAGCTTTTTGGCTAGAAAGATGTCTACATCAAATAGTCTTTCACTCTCCCTGAGACTACTGCTATCAGTGCCATCTGTTAGACTAACAAGAAAGATAGAAACCACAAAGACTAGAACCCCCAACTATAGTTGCACAGTCAACCACCTTCCAGGAAGTCACCACTAAGTTGCAAAGCTGATTTAGAGGACAAAGTCTCTTTACCCAAACAGAAGTATATCCCTTGGCCACCTTTTCTCCAACTTATGACTAATATGGATACTGATTTCTGAGACAATAAGAGATCAATAACCAGGAATAGCATTTTTGAGTAATGGAATATTGCAATCATAGAAGATACTCAGACTGCTGAGACTACAGACACCAGAAGATTCATCTTAGCCAGAATGTTGCAATTCACACCTTGAAGAGAAGAGATAATAGAGGTCAGATCTGAAAAAGTTCAGATCAAAAAGCCTGGAAGAAGTATCCTTATAATCTATGATTTGAGAGAAGATATCCTAGCTCTCATCAGACATGCAACCTATCAAGGATAGATAGTGGATGCCACCAACTTCATAGAAGCCCTAGACCCTATAGGAAAAAGAGAAATCAATTATCTCTAAGATCCCTCTACTGGAGCCAGATGGCTGCACCTCAACCTCAGAGCTTGGAGGCTCTCTACTAGAGGAGCTTCAGTCCAAGGATAGCCTGAACTCAGCAAAAATATTGCCCAGTATGCCCTACTATATCCCAAGGCCAAACTCCTGACCAAATCTTACTAACAAGATGTAGGATATGACCTTCACAGTCTGGAGGATAAACCTATTAAGTCTGAAAAAACACTGATAATCAGAACCAGACTAGCCATACAGCCACTCTAAGGAACTTACATCCAACTGACCTCATGGTCTGGACTTGCCAGACAAGGAATAACCATAGAAGGAGGAACTATTGATCCAGGATATACAGGGGAAATCAAGATCATCCTGTACAACAGTAGTACAGAATGGCACCAAATCATAAGAGAACAGAAGATTGCCCAAGCAGTCTTCATAAAAGTGAAGACTCCACAGTTTCAAGAAGTCTCCAAACTGACTGAAGGAACAAGGCAAGCCAAAGGATTTGAAAGCTCAGATAAGAAGGAAGTACACCTCTTTCAATTCCATCACCTCAAAAGGAATGTTCCCCAGCAAGTATATCACCAACTAGTCAAACTGCACAAGAATCACATTCTGGAGCCTGGAGAGCAAACTACCTTCGAAATCTTTGCACCACCTGACCCCAGAAACCACTTTGAACCCAATGAAGATATCCTGAATCTAGATATTGAAGGATATATATTTCCTGACAAGATAAATCCAGTACACTCATGAGCAACCAACCAAAGTTGGGAGACCATCATCTTGCCAAAAGAAACCATTATAGGACATCTGGTGTCCTTTCTCAATCAAACTTATAGGGAAGTTAATGAACTAAACTTATCAGAAAATAGCAAAAGGTTCTAGAAGAAATAAAAGGCCCCTCTGTGATCCAGGAGACAGTGAAGCCTTCTACTAATATTGAAGAAGAATTTATACCTCAACAATAGCAACAACTAGTCGAACTCCTCAACAAATATCAAGATATCTTCACTACTAATTATGACAACCTACCATACAACCCATCATATCACTATAGTATAAATACAGAAAATACAACACCCATCCAATAGAATACCCCATCACCTATGACATTTGAAAAGACAATAGAGTCATCTGGCCCTCTACCAGTCCTTAGACCAGCCCTATACTTATCATACCAAAGAAAGGAGGATGGAGACTCTGCATAGACTACAGAAAACTCAATTCAGTAACCAAAAAGGATGCCTATCCTTTGCCTAGAATTGATGATCTGTTGGACCAGTTATAAGATGCCAGATACTTCAGCAGTATAGACCTTTTCACAGGATTCTACAAGATCTCCATAGACCCAAAAGACATTCAAAAGTCAGCTTTCCTTACTTTAGGAAAACTGTTTGAATATCTCTGAATGCTCTTTGAACTTTACAATACACCCCCCACCTTCCAGAGGATGATAAATTCAGTCTATACTCTCTTGATCCACTACTGCCTGATTGTATATATGGACAATTCCAATATCTATTTAGCAAATTTTGAGGAATACCTGCACTACCTAGAAGAATTCTTCAAGCTTACCTACAAGAACCACCTGAGACTCAATGCTAAGAAATGCTACTTTGGGAAACAGAAACTCAAATTCCTTGGATTTATAGTTTCAAAAGAAGAAACCCATGCAGACCCAAAGAAAACTGAGAAGATCAACAATTGGCCAGTATCCAAGACTCCAAAGGAAACATTATCATTCCTGATGCTAGTGTCCTACTACAGAAGCTTTATCAAGAACTTCACCCAAATCACTGTCCCAATCTGGATTCTTCTCAAAAAAGGAGTATCTTACAAATGAACAGAATCACAAGAGAAAGCCTTCAAAGAACTCAAGCATCACATGACTACAGCCCCAATCCTTGTCCACTCCAATCTACAGAAGCCATTCATCTTATATATAGATATCTCTAAAGATGGTCTGAGAGCAGTTCTAGCCCAAGAAGGACCTGAGCAACAATACCATATGATAGCTTATACAAGTCAAGCTACCAATCAGCAGCAGATGAACTATGGTAGCACTAAATTGGAATGCCTTACAGTCATATGGGAGGTCACTCTGTTCAAGCATTACCTTATCTGAAAACATTCAACCTGATAACTGACCATGCAGCCCTCAAATAGCTATTCAACTGTAAGAAACCTACTGGAATCCTGGCCCACTGGATCCTTATTCTTTAGGATTACAAAATCACCATCATCTACAAAGCAGGGAAAGCTCACAACAATGTTGATGTACTTTCTCACCAACCCCAATGAACCAGAAGAAGGGTATACCAAGAAACTATACTCTGAAAGAAGCTTCTCAGACCATCAAGATACAAAAAGACCTTATCCAAAAAGAACATCAAAAAGCCCACCAAGGACAGGAAAATGTGGAAGAAAAGCTACAAACAATATACCAACATTGGCCCAATCTCAGAACACAAATCTGGGATATAATCAAGAAATGTGACACCTGTCAGAAGTATCAAGAAAGGAAGAACCACTAAGCATCACTACAACCAATCATACCACCAGTCAACATCTTTCAGAGATGGATAGTAGAAGTAATTGGACCTCTACCAGTTATACCAAGAAGAAACAAAAATATCCTTATATTTGTAGAACATCTGACCAAGTGACCTGAGGCTTTCCCAATAGAAATCACAGATATCTTAACCATTGTAGGTCTTCTCCATAGACTCACACTCAGATATGGACTCCCAGAAGAACTCATCTCTGACTGAGGCACAGAATTTATCAATAACATAATCATAAGTTATGTCTGAATTCACAAGATCCACCTCAAACAGACCACATAATACCACCCCCAGACCAATGGCATGACAGAAAGAATGAACCAAACCATCTAGAAAGAACTTGCCTGAGTCAATCCTACTAACTGGGACCTCTGCTTACCTGAGATCCTATGGGAAATTCAGAACACTCCTGCTGTCTCTAATAAATAAAAGCCATTCAAAATGATGTTCACTAAGAAAGCCAGAACTGCTGATCATGAGAATCTCAGAGACCTCCTCAAGAAGGCAGAATAGTTACATAATCAGGCCCAAGTTCAGATTATCAAAGCCTAAGAAAAACAAAAGAAGTACTATGACCAGAAGCAGAAGGATCAGAAGATCAAGATTGGAGATCAAGTATAAGTTTGGAGAAGTATAATTAAAATGAATTTTGCTACTAAACTAGGCCCAAGTGGGAAGGACCTTATCTTGTACACAACATCAGAGGAACTAGTATCTATTTAAGAAGCATGGATAGATGGACCCTCACACATCAACTGCCTCAAGATATCTCTCTCTCACCATAATCCAGACAATTGACCAGTGCCTCCAGACCTTTGTTCTGAGTTCATTTCAATCACTCTCAGTTCTCCTTCCACAATTCTGACAAGCCAATAGAAACCTCCTTCAGTGAATCCAGACTCATTAGGAGAACCTCACCCTGGTCAGATGTTTACTACAAGTCCACCAGCTACAGGCCTACTATACAATTGGAGAATAGTTGCAGAACCTTCTAGTAGCAGATCTAATCTACATCAGAAACTCTACTGGCCTCACCCAGAAAAACACCACTGCTGCAGACAGATTGTACACAATCTATAAACAAAACATCCCAGCACTGATACAGGCCCAATTCTCCCTGAATAACATATAAAACATGAATCCTACTACCTACTGGAGCATTATCAACCATGTTGAGATCCTGTTTCCAGAGGAAAAAAAGAATCTGTTGAATGGAGTAACTCTGATCCCAATGAAGATAGTGGTTCAGGTATTGATGCTGAAGATGCTTATGCATATTGGAATGATGACTAAAGGATTGTCTGAGGGCAGACCATTCTTTAGTAGGGGCTGATGTGATAAGCAACAGAATTGTACTGCCAAAATCATAAAAATAGCCATATACTCTATCCAGTGCACTAAGCTACTGAGACTGCTTTATTGTAAAAAAAAAAAAAAACTTGCCCATATAGGGCTATCCACTCAGGAAGATAGTGTCATCCTTGTGCAGGAGCCATGCTAATCTTCTCTGTATTGTTCCAATTTTTTCAAGTGTCAGCGGTCCCAAAGGACTTGACAAGACTGCTTTATTGTAACAACCTGTATAATTAGCCAGAGATACCAGAAACAGTATATTTATCTGTACCTAGTGGGTACACTATACTGAGTGGGTACACTGTACTGAGTGGGTACACTTACCATCCAGGAACACTTACTGTAGATAGCAATCTATAATTAGCAATATAGTAACCAGATAGTAACCACAATTGTATAAAATACCCCAGAGACAGGAGTGAATAAACCTCAGTCCAAAATTGAATCCAAAGCAAAAGACAAGTCTGCCTATCATACTTCAAGAGGAACTCTACAGCCACTGCTAGGAGATTGTGAGCTTTATCTTTTTCCACTCCAGTTCACTTTTCAGTATAAAGATTGATTGGTATGCTTGCCTGAAAAGCCTGCCAAAAGTTCAAGGAAGAACTTCACCACTATTTAAGTAATCCACTGCTTAAGGAATAAGCCACTATTTTTAAGAAGAAGTCCGCCATCTTGCCACAAAGTCAGTCTGTTGACACAACTTTGCAGTAAACTTGTTTATGCAAATGAAGCCAGTCTTTGATGCAACTTTGCTCAAGAAACCCACCATTCCCAGAGAACCACTGATTCAGGAAGAATCTGCAACAATGAAGGGATCCCAAAGAGATAGTACATTAAAGACATGTATTACTCAATTAGGCAATTACATATATATATATCATACAATTACAGAATTCATTGTATGTCCAACATCTTGTCCCCTTTCCCTTACACTCAATTATCTTTGCTATCATACAGTTCTACTCACACATTCATCATTAAAGCATAGTCATCATTACAACCACCTATAATTACAATAGTAACATACAAATACATACATACAAAAAAAGAAAAAAAAAACTATACAAATTGTGCTGACCATGACATGCCCCTGCAACTCTTGCCAGGTCTGCCATACTACAGGTGACAACTTCCCTGGATGACATTCTACCAGCTCAAATACATGTCCCTTATCTCATAACATGGAGGCTATCATGGCTGCCATCGCAGCATGTACTGAAGGGGACAATGATGTTTTAACAACTCTTCTCCAACTCCACGATCATTGCAATATACTGCAACATTCATCTGAACTCACTGCGAGCACATCCACCAGACTACTACAGGCAGATTTCGACTGGTATACCTACATCACTGAGCAAGACCAACTAATCGTCACTCTATACTGCCGCCTTGAAAAAGCCTGAGCTCCACCTCTTCCAACCACTATCATTGACCCAGTATCTGAACCTGATTATCTCACCGACCCTGAATCTCTGGGTGCTACGCTGGTGGTGTCTGTGTCACATCTGGCACCAATTTCAGTTTCGGGCATAGGTGTATCCACAATGTGAGTTTCAGGTGTTCCTGTCTCAGATATTTTCATACCTCAGTCACTGGAGCTTCCCACCCAGTAGTCTTTACCTATAATGGTCAGCCAGTCTTTTGGCCATCATTACCACCTACCACCTTTCTACTTCCAGTATCGCCAGATCCTTCCAGTTTCTGGCACCCACCTACCAACATTCCACTTACCACCTACCCTGGCATCCCACCTCTATTTCTGGCATCCAGCTACTTTCCTTATGTGGCAAGCTCTGTGAGACCTCCTACTACTATGACTATGCTACCCACCTCAATGGCCACCCTAATACCCATAGGTGTGGTCCCAGGTGCATCCTTTTTTCCTTCTACATATGATAGACCCAACCTCACCAAGTACTCGAGTGCAAACCCCACTATGGTCTCTACCATTCTTCACAACACTTTTTGACCACAAGATCTGGGAAAACTAGTTATCTGCTCCCCTTCGACCCTTGCTCATTTTATTGAGGAGGTCAACCCTACCACCCTCATGCTTATCTTATGGCCATGGAAAGTTGCCATGGTCAAGGATTTCCCCCATCTTCTTGTGCTACTTGGCCCTTTGTTACTATATTTTAGCATACTCTATGATATATTCCCAGGCCTTACTGACCTGACAGCATTCTTTTGCTATATCTCCGACCTCATCTGCCTAAACAGTGATTATCAATGAGTGGCAATACTCAATTATCACATTGAGTTCCATGCATGACAATCAGATTTGGTATGAGCTACTCAGGATAGTGAACTTATGTCCTTACACTTACTCTCTTGACCTCTGCACCATCCCACTGGGTCCACCTCATCTATTGCTTATTCACCAAGAATCTCTCCTCCATCACGACCACCTCAGCACAACCAGCCTTATCAGTCATCAAACATATGCTGTGCATTTAACCACATCGATTGGAATGATACCATCGACCCCTTCTTAACTGGCTATACCTGCCAAAACTGCCCTTACTGACATCTGTGCTCTCATTGTACAAGACCACATGATGCATTTGAATGCACATTATAGGATCCTGGGCAAATCAGTGGACCTTATTGTAGTTCCCCCTTCTGCCCCATCAACAAGACCTTCTCCTTCCACTCCTTTAACATTACTTCCCCCTTGACTGCCTAATACCTCCTTCTCCTTCCCTCTCACCACCCCCTGATTTCGGCCAAACACATCCTGGACATCTTCCCTCTTCCAAAAACCTCTCTTTGAGCCAACATATGGGCATTGGCATTCTGGGACTTCCCTGACCACCACTTATTATCCACAATCTTACTCACATTACATCAAGGTATTTACATCAGCTTCATGGGCACATGCCATGCTCAAACATGTCACAACTTACCTTCTATGCATGCCTTTCCTCAGGCAATTTTAGATGACATTACAACTAAAATTGCTATAGGCTGCATCACAGGCCCCTTCTCCCACCTTTCTTTTCAAAACTTTTGGGCTTCCCCACTGGGCATGATGGCAAAGAAAGGTTCTGTCAAATGGTGCTGCATTCACCACTTATCATGGCCCTATAGTATGTCAGTCAATGATGGCATTTTATCTGACAATTTTACTCTCAAGTACACAGCCTTTGACCAGGCACTCAACATCATACAACAACTTGGTAGAGGGACCTTACTCTTCAAGGTAGATCTGGCCAATGCTTTTCAACATATCTTGGTATATTCAGAAGACTGGGAACTTCTTGGCTCTATTGGCACAGCCTTTTCTACTTCGATCAGTTTCTCCCATTTGGCCTACACTCATTGCCATTTCTCTACAATATGTTTGGGGAGATGCTAGAATGGCTGTTCAAGCACCATGGTCTGGAAGACATTATCTGATATGTCAATGATACACTGGGTGCCTGCCACCCTTCTCAGGCATCAGCTCCATTGCAGCTCCTCCTATCAATCTGCTGTACCATCAGTTTTTCAGTATGGGATGAGAAGGTTGAAGGCCCCTTGACCTGTATCCCCTTTTTGAGTATTGATATCGATACCAATGATATGAGAGCATGTCTCCTGGAGGGAAAAATCCAAGTCATCCTCACCATGATCTCTAGCTTCTGCAGTCATTCTAACCGAGCAACTGCTACAAAATGGGAAATACTCTTACTTATCAGTTCTCTCTTCTTTGCATGCTGTGTTATTCAGCAAGGTTGACCCTTTTTCTGCTGCTTCATTGACATTTCAACCTCTGTCACTCACCAGACCACTACATTAACTTATCAACAGACTTTTTTGCTGATCTCCAATAGTGGTCACAATTCCTTGCATTATGGAATGGAGTTGCAATAATTGCACCTTGGGAAGAAGTGACTGATGACCAGTTCTGGACAGATGCCAGTAGTACTTTGGGCTTTGCTGCCTTTTTTGATAGAGCTTGGTTCACTATCCCTTGGCCAGCAGAACTCTTTTCTGAAGATATTCAATTTAAGGAATTATATGCTGTTGTGGTTGCTGCCACTACTTGGGGTCTGTGCTGGCGCTTTCGATATATTTATGTGCATATAGACAACCAAGTGGCAATGTTATGTATCAACTTGGGCACCTCTCGTAACCCCAAACTCCTCAAGCTACTATACCAACTGTTATTTCTAGGTGCATCATATTCATTTCAGTTATGTGTATCATACATCCCCTCTCACCTCAATGCCATTGCTGATGCATTGTCCTGTCTTGATTTCTTCTGCTTCCACACCCTTGCCCCTTATGTAGATCAGACCTCTACTATACCGGGCTCTCTCCCTACTATGGTTTTCCACCCTTCACTATATTCTTCCTATGGCTCAGTCTGGCAGGCTCTACACAATAGATATATTCCACCAGCCAACACAGCTTCATCAACTTCTGTGCTGCCAATAACCTCTACAACTCAGACGGTTCCCTTCTGCCAGCCTCTGAACATCATCTGATTCTATGGATATCTACTCTGGCTCTCTGATGCCTATGCCCTGTTATCATCAAGGTATACCTCTCTGCCATCCACTCCCTCCATATTGACATCAGTCTTCCCGACCCTCTGGATGGCTTGATTCAACTCCCCTGAGTTCTCTGGGGCATCAAACACTGGCTCGGTGAACCTCCCTCTCAACCATGCCTCCCTATCTCTATCTCCATTTTGGCATGGATCCTTCCTTTTCTCGACCTCTCCATTGAAAACCACCTAAATTTTGTAGTGGCCATTATGCTCGCATATTTTGGATTTCTCCAGTCAGGCAAATTCACCTGGGGCCCTTTGTCATTTGACCCTACTACTGACCTCGCCCACTTGGCTATATGATTCATACCCTCCATATACAAACCCTCCTATATCTCTCTGACTATCCCCTTATCCAAAACTGATCCATTTCGAAGAGGCACCACTCTCTACATTGCTTGAGCACCTACCAGTGCCCTATGTGCTGTCCTCCTCCTCTGAGCTCTCTTCCTCTCCTTCCCTACCCCACCTGATTCACTGCTTTTCTGACATACTGGTGATGCCCCATTTTCTCACGCTTGGCTCTTATCTGGCCTACAGCCCCTCCTTACTGCCATCGGGCTCCCAGCATCAGCATTCACTGGTCATAGTTTTCGTATTGGAGCTGCCTCTGATGCCGCTAAAGCAGAGTACTCAGACTATGAGATTCAAATTCTTGGGTAGTGGTGTAGTGATACCTATTGACTATATATTCGGATGCCAAAATCCCACATACTTTACCTTATGTCAGCTTTAGCATCATGCACACCTGACACTCTCTGATCATGATGCAGAATTGGTCCATGACAATCTGCATAGGATGTGCTTACTGGCGTTTGGTCCCAAGACTATGGTAGTGCAGGATTCCATGACCATGATTGAGTCTTTGCCACTATGACGCAGAATCGGTCCACAATGATCCCCATAGGACATGCCTTATGAGGAGAGTCCCAAGACTGTGGTAATGCAGGATTCCATGACCATGGTCTGGCATTTACTCTTCAATCTATCTCTATTCTATTCTTTCACCCGTGCAGGGCCCTTGCTCATGAGCATATATCCTGGGCAGGCCCGATGACTGCGAGATAAGTTCTAATCTTTTGGGCCGGGTTCTTTGGAACTGACCGATGCAATGCATTCGAGACAGAAACATTCCTCATGCATGCATTCGCCCAAATACACAAACTTATACTCATCTAATTTGTTATCATTTATGATTTAGTATAAGGGTGGTAGCCATGAGAGGGCATGGGTTATCAAAGGAGTAAGATGGGGATTTAATGAAGGGATCCCGAAGGGATAGTGAAGGGATCCCGAAGGGATAGCGCGTTAAAGACGCATATTACTCGATTAGGCAATTACATATATATATATCATACAATTACAGAATTCATTGTACGCCCAACATCTTGTCCCCTTTCCCTTATGCTCAATTATCTTCGCTATCATACAGTTCTACTCCCTCCCACCTCCCTATTCGTACACATATTGTATGTCGGGTTCTTTGGAACTGACCGATGCAACGCATTCGAGACAGAAACATTCCTCATGCACACATTCGCCCAAATACACAAACTTATACTCATCTAATTTGTTATCACGTACGATTTAGTATAAGGGTGGTAGCCATGAGAGGGCATGGGTTATCGAAGGAGTAAGATGGGGATTTAACCGAGTTATTCACCCATTCCCAGTGAGCCTGCTGATTCCGGAAGAATCCGCAACATCTGAGTTATCCACGCCAAATTGAGTTATCCGCCAAATCCGCATAAGGAATACCGCACACTAGACCGGAACCCGCCGTGCCACACTAGATCGTCATGCAGAAATCACATACTTTTGGAAACAAGATCGTCACCCAGAAATTGCATACTTTTGGAGATCGCCGCGCTACACAGAGATCGTCGTGCTACACCAAAATCGTCCGCCACATACACAAATCGCCGCTGCACCCAAGAACCTGTCCCAATAAGGAAATCGCTCGCAGATACCCAGCTTGACTATTATACCACTAAACACCAACAAGGATATCAGGAATCTTAGAACATTTTGTTGCTTTTTAACAAAGTAACTGGGGGCTCAAGCTAAACTATATCAACCCCCAACCTTGTAATTGCCTCCATTTAGCCGGGCACGTTACAATATATAGTAAAGATGTGGCAGTAAGGCAGAAGGCTAAGCAGGACTTAGTAAAGAGCTTGAAATTAGAGAGCCTGAAGAGAATGAGTATAAAAAGTGTATTTTTCATATTATTAGAGCTGAACTTGAGTGATGTATTAGAGGAATTATATATTATAGAAAACTAGTGGGATCTCTTTTTTATTTTTTATTTTTTTTTTTTATAGTCACTTGGACTCTCTCATTTATTACCAACTATTCTATATTATATTAATATAGACTAGCTCTCTTATCCAATCCTACAGAGGACTTTCCCCCCTCCTCCTATTTCTTCAGAAGAAAATCACCTCTCTGGATACACTAACCCTCTCTTTGCTCTTTGTATAAATTATCTTTACAAACCTATAATGCAGATTCCCTTGGGGTCCCCACCTCTGTCAATACTCATTCAGAAGCTCCAACACCAATCACTCTTATCTCACTACTCATACCCCAAGCACCAAATTCTTATCATCCTCAAATATATACAACCAATGTCCAGCAAGCCCAACTCAAACAGCCAGAGCCCACCTGACCATCAATCACTCATTACCCCCCCCCCCCCCCCACCAGTTATACTTGAAGGGTAACCCACTACTCCTCTGCCACCTACCTAGGTAGTTATACTTCTAGCTAGCCTTCAATTGCCTTCCAGAAGTCTACTAAGATCTCACACTCCTCTAGCCAATATTCTGGAGTCTGTACCACTCCATCCTTCTGTTCAACATTATGGCACTCCTTACAATCAAAGATACTCCCTTCTATCAGATACTTCAACCAAAAGTTCAACATCATATTTTGCTACAGAAGTCTCTACCACACCACTCAGAACTTGGACAGAAGTCACTATACTACTACCTTGTTCCATGATCAGACATTAGTCCAGTCTCACTCTTTACTGATTTTTACCACCTGCCAGGCCTCTAGTCAAAGTTCTCTCTCTTGTTCTCAAAGATACTCCATATTATTCTCAAGACTGAAATTATCCACCAGAGTACCCCCTAACAGAAGATGGTCTCACCTCCACATCTGGAGTCTCCAGGCCTTCTCATACTTATTACTCTATCAGCAGATATCAATATAATAAATCCCATCAACTACCCCCCACTAGAAGCCTCTCTAATATATCCTATAGCTCCTCTTGAGTGTCACCAGAGAGAGCTCTGCTGGGGGAGAACTAAGCCTCCCATACTCTCTGTATAAGAGAGATCCAACTACAACCTCTCAGCTCACTAGCTCACTTCAGCTATCATACATGCAGTAGTATAAGTACTTGGTAAATCTATAAGACCAAGATCCCTCTAGCCCACTAGCAACATCAATACTTCTCATTTAATCTGACTTTATCATCTAGTTCAAATCTAAGTTCTGATCATCTTCAGAAGTCTCTTTACTATCTATATTAGAAAGTTTAAGTGATATCTCAGATACCATAGCTTAGGCAACCAATATACATTTAACACCATCACCCTCTCTGCCAGAGAGATATACTGACCACTCTAGTCCAGAAGTACATTCCTCTACCCTACCAACTACTGCTTCCACCACACTCTAGATAATAGGGATCCATATATTAAAAAGTAGATCTCCAGATAGTACACTGTCTCTTCTACTAGGACAATTATTCCTATCAGATCCTCTCTCACTATTCCTTTTCTCAGTATCAGAGTCTCATATTTATGCCAGTTGAGCTTAGCCTCCAAGCACTCTTTATACTATTCTACTATCTTCTTCAACTCTGCTACATCCTTCACAGAGCTGAGTCTGATTACTATATTATCTGCAAAGACTCCCATCTTCTAGTTTATACCAAGTAAGTTCAACCCCCTCACTCAGTACTGAATTCTGTCCAACAAAGGCTCTAAGGAGAGAGTATAGAGAATAGATAATAGTGAATTACCCTACAGTACCCCTCTACTTAGGGAGAATGAAACTCTCCCATATCTATTAACCAGAATAGCTACTCAACTCCTCTCCAACAAACTAACTAAGAACTGTCAAAAGCCTAGAAAAACTCCAATATACTTTAGTACTCTTTATTATACCCTATTATATACCTTCTCCTAGTCTAGAAATACCAGATAACTATTCACCCCTGTAGCCCTCACCCTCTCAATGATATCATAGACTCAAGCCATCCTATCTCTAATTAATCAACTACTAACAAAGCTCTGCTATTCCTCCCCCAGTATCTGCTGGGCCACTCTCTATAATCTGGCCACTAAGACCTTCATAACTAGCTTACAATCTATATTCAAAAGTATGATCAGTCTCTAGTTCTTCCACTCCTCTCTTCTCTTCTTATCCTTGAACAACAAAGTCACAAGTCTCAGATGCTGTCTTCCAATCTATGCTTCAGAGTCAATAACTTCATTATATATCTGTGACAACTCCTCTAATACTACTCTGACTTCTGCCATTCTCTTCCAGAAATCCCAGGGCAGAGCATTCTCTCCAGGAGTCATTCTGAGATATATCATAGCCAGGACCTAAAGAATTTCCTCCTCTTGAACTGGTACCCCAAGCTCTCTCAAACCCCCTACTAGATCTAGATACCAGTTCTCCAGATATTACTCAATAGCTTATGTATCCTCTCTATCCTTCTTCTTACTATACTAGCCTCTAATATCTACTCAACTGACCTAAGATATCTGGAGTCCCTACCACCAGCTCTCCATTCTCATCCATCACTCTATCCCACTGCTGTCTCACCCTCCTCATCTAGAAGCTATAACAAAACTTTATCAGCTATTCTCCTTCCTCCAGACCCTACTACTGAAGCCAGGCTACTATACTCTTTATCTATATATTCTCTTCTCTATATAGGAAACCCTACAGTTTCTCAACCTCCAATCTGATATATTGAACCTTCAACTCCAATATCTTCTCATCCTCTAACAGTCCAGTCCACTCTGTCAACAGTCTATCCAACTTTCATAAAGTCCACTACATATGACCCCACCTCTATATACTTTGTACTCTCTCAGTCTTCTCTCAGAAATATTGAGCATCAGACTTCAGTCTCTGCCACTAATACCCAATAGCAAGGTCTGCCACTCTCTAAGCAAGAACCTTAGATTGAATGTCCACAACCCAGGTATCCTACAAAGAGGGCTCATCTAATAAGAAAGTGTTCAGGTGCTAATGTCCAAACTCCTCACCACTCTCTCCAAACCTTCCACTTCTCAAGAGACCTCAATGATCTGACTATAGATACTATATAATCTCTAATAATTCCTAGACATCACTCTCCCAGTACTTAGCCATCAGGATCCAGTCAATCTGACAGCCAAGCCCATCTGCCCAGTGTATTTAAATCTAGTAACTTCTTCACCCCTGTTTGTCAGTATTCACCAGAGAGCTAAGTCTTTTAATCTTCACTCTACTCACTATTCTCCTACTCCTCTCAGACAACCCCCTCCCACCATTAGTTCTGTCTAATCTGCCATTATAAACCATATTGAAATCTCTACTCAGATAGTCAACCCCTGCCTCTACCAGCCAGTCTGAGTCTTGCAATTCACCAATCCACTTCAATCTGACTCCTCTTTTGGCCAGGCAGTAGTATGACCTGACTACTACTGGGCCTCAACTTGCTCTTCCATGTCCCCCAACCACTCTGCCCACCCAATGTCCGATATTCCCAATGTCTCCCTTCTCTTTCTTAACCAAAATACCCACTCTGCTCTTATACACTACTGTCTCTCCCCCCATTCTCTCATCCAGTTCTGCTTATCTAAGTCCTCATTATATCTCATATCCTATAGTAAAAATAGATTGGCATCCAGCCCCCTCAGCTATGAGAAAATGTTCCATCACCACACTGCTTCCCATAACCTATTGGTATTTAGAGAAAAGATCCTAGTTATACTGTTCATATTGAATAATATATATATAAGATTATTTTGCTTTATAATTCTATACTCATCATATTACTAGTCATATCCAAGTTCCTTTTAGTCTCTAGTTTAATCACCTCTCCCTGCTGACAATTCAGAGCTACCAATATCTCCTGATAATCCTCCCTATCCAGTATCTCTATAGACATCTTGTACTTCTCATACACTATTTGCCATTTTGTCAACTTCTTCCTCAGACTCCACAGATATGCCACCCACTTATTTGCAATATTCAACAGCTCTATCTCTCTCCTTTTATTGACTACATACTCCTCCTTCTCTAGTAGAGTAGCCATCAACTCATCTCAGAGCTTCCACACTACCTCTTCTCTTGTAAGATATCTCTCCAGTATGCTTTACTAATAATGCAAAATTTAACCCCTCCCAACTCATCAGCTATGATATTTGACATTACCTTCTATAGCCATCTCTCACCTCTTACTGCCTCCTCCCCTGGGTCCAACTTCTGTCTTCCTGCCTCCTGACCTCTCTCATTATTTAGTCTTATTAACTTATCTCAGTCCTCCTCCTGTACATTCTGTAACTCATCCCCCCCTCTCTACTGTTAGAACCTCATACTGGACTCATATCCCCTCCTCTATTACTATCTCTTCAGTCACCATATATACTTTACTTAAGAGTTACTCCTCCTTTCAGATCCCCTCTATATGATGTAGTCACCTTCTCTGCCCAGACACTGGCTCTTAAATCAGCTATCTTAGCAGACTCCACTATATTTGAACTTCTCTCCAAACTCACTAAAAGATCTTTCTGCTGTTGCCTCTCTTGAGTCCTTTTCCACATAGTCTGATCCAAATATACCCTCTTACTATTAATAATATTTACCACTATCTTAGCCTCAAACTCCTTTCATGTCTACTGTCTCTGCTCTACCACTTCTGTCAGATCCTACAACACCTCTAGCAGGTCCTTCTATTTCTCTGGTATCTCCTTTACTCTCAATATCTTACATTTTACTGGACTCCACTTCAGTGTCACTGACCAATCTCTCTTTTTCTCAATATTCTCCTTTCTAGTCAGTTTTATTTAAATATCTACATTATCTGTTCAGAACTCTATACTCTCTCAGGTCTAGTATCCAAATCTACCACATCCTCATACTTCTTAATAGCATCCATAATCAGCTTTCTGGCCTCTTTTCTCTTCATAGTAAAAATGTTAGCCACTACTAACTAGATCATCTGGAGATTTTAGCACAGGTACCTTGCCATAGGAATAATAACTCCCCCAACTACCACACCTTTCTCCAGTACTTCCAGCATCTGATCCTCCTTCTCAAAGCCCCCTCAAGCCTTTTTAGAACTTCACTGAGACTGTCCCTTTCACTTTCTGAGCAAGAAGCCTCAGAACCTTTTTTGCTATAACAGCTATATCTTGGAAGCACAGAGTGACTATAAATTCTGATACTGACTTCTTGAGTAATAGTACTACCATCAGGCTTATTATACTATCAGCCAAGTCTCTAGACCTCATATTACCCCCCTGCTCTGATCTACCATCAGCTATTACATTTGGATTTTTTTCTAGATTAATAGTTACTCCCTTTCAACAGTAGTCCCCTTCTCAGCTGCTACACCCCCAGCCCTATTATCACTGCTGTCCAGAGCAGCCCCTCCTGACTCTACAGCCCATATCTTCTTCTTTCTTTGATACAGCCATTTATTCAGTCTTGCTGACTGATCTCCAGCCTTAACTTTATTAGCAAAACTCACTCTCCTAGTCTTCTATCCTCCAGTACCTGGCCTCCCATCTCTATCAACTCTGTATTCACCTGAATGAGAGCCCAACAGACCCACCTCCAAGCCATTACTCCTCTCTACATACTGTTAGTTGAATGCACTAGAACTACTCTGCCCAGTACCCTCTAGAGATCTCTGAATTGATGATATGTTCATAGTACTTTTCACTAGAAAATAGTACAAAACATGGTAATATATATTTGTATAATGTGAAATATATCCAGAAGAGATATTCAGCAAGGTCTAGGTCGCTTCAGTAGTTTTTTGTTCAATGATATTCTTCTTTTTACCAAAAATGATGATCAGAATGCTTCAGTACTATACCTTATACTTACTATGCTACTTTTTATATAGATAGATCTGAGAGCCATTGGTCTTGGTAGACATAGCATCAGTAATACTCAAGTCTAAGTACTTAACAGTCTTGGCTAAGATTAGTATTAATAGTGAGATCCCACTGTTGATTATAGTATTGTTGATAGTAACTATGACCTCACTGAGGATAGTAAGAACAAGGCCAGAGTAGCTATAGTTAAAGATATAACCATTAATGATCAGTGACTACTACTGGTTGATAAGATTTCTGCTATTACTAAATTATATACTATTTAAAATAAAATAAAATATAATAAAACACAAGTATATAGATAAGAGTATACAATATTAAAAGAGTATTAAAATAAATAGTAAGGCAGATAGCTCAGAGATAGTAATTGGAAACCTATATATAACTTAGTAAGAAATATCATAATAGATAAAATCAGAAGATATCTATTATAAAAAAGATAAAACTTGAGAGATAATAGTGATGAAAAAGGAAAGGTTGTGATTGTAAAAGACTGATTATTTAAGATAAAATCAATATAAGTTTGGAATGAAAGTTGTTATTCTAGAAATATCTATATTGGAGATAGAATAAATAAAAGATTAGCAGTAGTAAGTATCTATAGCACTGTTATAAGATAATTGTCTATATGTAATTCTAAATACCAATCTTATATGATAACCAAATAGCCTAAAATATTCAATCATTATACAGTAGCTTTCTATCACTCTCCTCAAAGTAGATATTATTTACAAAGTGAGACTCATCAATAAGTAAAAGTGAGAAGAAGCCTAACATATATTTCTCAAAGAGTATAAGCTGCTGATACTCTAGAAGTATAAATATAGAATACTTTTTTTTTTTTTTTTTTTAATGGACTCATGTCCCGCAGATATTTATTGGAAGGGAACCTAGACTATATAGGCCAAAACCCTCCCCCACCACCCACCAAGCACTGCCCTCCCATTAACCTAGACTAGCTATTGTCCAGCAGCTCAACCATGCCAGGCGCAGCAGGGCCTATGTTGGCCCGCACCTCATTCTGTGCACCATGCTCTCCCTACTACCAGGGGAACTCAACCATATGCTAACGACCGAAAGCGCACGCCCGAGAACCCAACGTATGTACAAGGCCATGCCTGAGCCGAATAGAATAGCCCCTGCCACCCCAAAGAGAATGACAGGCAAAGAAAAAACCCTCATCAAAGTACAACACGGTGGGTAGGGCCTGGTTCTCCCAGTTGAGGTGAGTAAAGGACTTACATGTGAGGTGGGAGGAAACCCCCAATACCCCACTACTCAAGCCTGCGGGCCTCGATCACGTTGCCGTATCAGCTCCCGGTTCCAGTTGAGTGCAGCCAAGACACCTGAAATGGGTAGCCTCGGGCCCCCCAACCCCCCCTGACGACTGGGGCCTCACCCCGCTACTTGCCAAAAGAAGCCGAGAGTGTCACCTACCACCTAACCACGCTGCACCAATCAAAAGGCCCCACCGAAGCAGCACCCACCCCAGCCCTGATGACCGCCACCAGCCTGGCACCCTACTGGTCCACCGTAATCGCCCTTCCTCCTATCTGTGACAGCCATCTCCCCTCCCATCCTGACTCCACCTGAAAAGCAGTCACCTACGCCAGTGCCGCGCTCGCCGGGAAGCTTGCCAAAGCTCAGAGGGCCCCACCACAGGCACCGAATAACCTGCAGATAACCTACACTGGCACTTGACGCCCAAGGTCGGCCGACACCCTACGTAGCCCGTGACACACCAGAGACAACACCTTGTTGACGACAGCAAAAGGAAGAAAGTGCCGCACCAAAACGGGTACACCCCAGACACAGCCAGAGGCACCAGAAACTATGAAAAAGTGGAGAAGACACCGATCGGTCACCAATAAAGGGGCAACACATCACCATTGCCTCCCTCCCACTGCCCTGCAACAGGTACAGCAAACCAATCCGAGGTAGAGGGGGTATAAGTTGTGGAAAAGGAACTCGGAAGGTTGCCTACCAAACCTTGTGACCGGTAAGGTAGCAGAGAAAGGAGCGTCGTGGGCTCTGTATATCTGCCGGTAGTTGGCAGAGAGTGAAAGCAATAGGTGGAGGAGTGGCTGGCTTGGGAGGATTGGGTGGCTCTGGGGTTAGACATTTTGGGGGGTGACTTTAATATGATTAGGGACTATACACTGGATCAGTCTGATGGTGGGGTTGGGGTAGCGGTATCTCCAGGGCTGTCTCAGTGGCTTCAGGTGGAGAAGGGCATAGGATTGGTGAATAGGGTATGATTGAGGGTGAGAGACAGGTTAGGCCCCTTTACTAGGTGGCATTCTATAGACAATGAGATGGTTGGTATGTAGATTGACTGGGTGCTGGTAGCTGAACATTGGGGTAATGTTTTTGATATAGTCAGGGTACAGTGGTGCCCATGGTCAGACCATTGGGGAGTGGAGGTGAGTGGGAGATTCCAGGCTATTAATGGGGGAGGTGGGTGCTGGCATCTCAACATGGCTCTGCTTCGGCATCCAGCAGAACAAGAGCAATTTGTATTCGTGGCCTGACAGGAAGTAGAGCGATGGGTGGCAGGTGGTCTATCTATTGCAGATTGGTGGGGCAGATTTAAATACCTTGCTGGCATATATTGGAGAGACACTGGGGAAGTGGCAGGAAAGGAGCAAAAGGACAAGGAAAGGAGAGTTACATAAAAGGAGTTTACAGTAGCAGCTGAAGCTATTGGAGGATGGTTCACTAGCAGAACAGAGGAAGGGTCAACTCGCAAGAGAGGTAGTCAACCTACAGGCAATCTTGAGAGAGGCCAAGGATAGAGTTGTGGATAGGCTCCTGGCATGCCTAAGGGCTAGACAACTGGAAGAGGGTGAAAGACCAACTAAGTACTTGTCTGGTGTCTTGAAGATGAGGAATGTTCGACACAGCTGGTCTTCAGTTTTGCGAGAAGATGGTATTGAGGTTATCAGTGTAGCAGATATTTTGGAGGAGATCTCAGGACAATGGCAGACCCTTTGGAGTGATGATAATATGGGTGGGGGTGTTGGGGTAGAGGATGTTGCAGAGGCACCTCTAGTATGTAACTGGCTAGTGGTGTCACTACTGGAGATTGGAGCTTCAGTATTTAGCAGAGTGTCTTTGGAGGAGGTGTTGGAGGTTCTGCAGAAGGCACCAAGTGGTTCTTCGCCAGGGAAGGATGGTCTCTCTTGGGAGTTTTGGAAGGAGTTTTAGGTGGAATTTAGAGCTTGGCTTGTTGAAATGGTTAATTTTGTACTGGAAGAAGGATGGTAGATTGGGAATGGAAGTTTAGGTCTGGTGTCTTTGCTGTATAAGGAGAAAGGTGACAGGAGGGAGTGGTGCAACTGGTGGCCAATCATGCTGCTAAATGTAGACAGGAAGCTAGTCTCAAAAATCTTAGCAGGGAGATTGCAGCAGTGGATTGGAAGACTGGTAGGGGAGGAGCAGAGGGGCTTTGTGAAGGGCCGGCAGATTAGGGACTATACTGCCTGAGTGCAAAATGTTTTGGAAGGCTGTAGGAGTAGGCAGATTGATGGAAGGATGGTCTTTTTAGATCAAGAGAAGGCCTATGATAGGGTATAGTGGTGTTACCTAGAAGCGATTCTCCAGAAAGTAGGCTTTCAGCAGAGAGAGGTTGGATGGCTGATGGGGCTGGTGTGAGGCTATTGAGGGGCAGTACTGATGAATGGCTGGAGCAGCCCAGAGTTTGCCTTAGGAAGAGGAATTCCACAAGGGGACCCTCTTTCTCTGCTTCTTTATATCCTCTTGCTAGAACTGGTGCTGGCATGGCTGAGAGGATGGCTGAGTGGACTGTATATAAGTGAGGTAGTTTGGAAGCTTAGGGCCTTTATAGATGACATGGTGGTGGGGCTTGGCAGCATGGAGGATGTGGACATTTTAAGAGAAGGAATAGAACAGTATGAGGTATTGGTGGGTGCAAAGTTGAATTGGGGGAAGTGTGAAACCTTAGAGCTGGGTGCAGACTTATGGGTAGTAGGGCTTGGATGAGTGGTGCCTAAGGGGGAGGCAGTCTGGTACTTAGGGATATGGTTTTCAGTGTTTGGGACTGTTCTGCTAAAGGAGTGGTGGAGTTCCATAGTACAAAAATGAGAAAGTGTGCTGACAGGAGGACTTCTTTTGCTCGAACCATTCAGAGAGAGCTAAGCCACACAGATATCTTTTGGCAAAAGACAATACATTTTCAAGTTTTTATTTCGAAAATACTGATGTACATCATGTGGTGGGAGTCTACCTACAAGGCACAATAAGTTTCAAGGAAAACCATCTAGTTTTGGTGATATGGCTAGTCAAGATTCATCTAGCTCTAAGCATCTGAAAAGGAGGAGGCCCAGTCTGGGTATTTCCAAGAGCTTTGCAGTGACTGCAGGAGCTGGTGTAGCTGCTGGAAGGGTGGGTGGACAGGGGAGGACTAGTGGGATTGAGGCCTGGTGCATGGTGGTTGGGAATAGGAGAACTGCAGCTAGGCCCATGTGGGCTGGACAGGGGGAGACTTCTTTTACTCAAACCATTCAGAGTGAGCTAAGCCACACAGGCATCTTTCGGCAAAAGACAACACGTTTTCAAGTTTTTATTTCGAACACACTGGTGTACATTGTGCAGCAGGAGTCTACCTATATGGCACAATAAGTTTCGAAGAAAACTGTCAAGTTTTGGTGACATGGCTAGTCAAGAATCCTCTAGCTCTGAGCATCTGGAGAGGAGGAGGCCTGGTCTGGGCCTTCTCAAGAGCTTTGCAGCTGCTGCAGGGGCTAGTGTGGCTGCTGGAAGGGCTGGTGGACAGGGGAGGACTGATGGGCTTAAGGCCTGGCATACAGTGGTGGAGAATAGGAGGGCTGCAGCTAGGCCCATGGGGGTTGGACAGAGGGGGCATAGTGTTGACAGGGAGAGGGGTCAGGTGATGAGTCAGGTGACAGGTCAGATAGCTGGCAGGGGACAGGGGTCTGGTGGTGTGATGCTGGGGACTGGTTTTTCTGTGGCTGGGCAGGTGGCTGAGGAAAGGACTGCTGGTGGCACAGCTGTGTCTGGTGGGATGACTACAGGGGTTTCAGGGGCCAAGGGGAAGGTGACTCTGGTAGCAGGAATAGGCGAGTTGGTGGTGAGGCCTTTCTTCCACAAATCAGTGTTGACATGGGTGGTCTCGGTGAATTTTCTGGGATTGGCAATGTCAGCAAAGGAGGTTCTGAGACTGGTGGGGGAGGAAGTGGCTGGGGCAGAATCCCTGAAGTTCATCCCTTCGGCAGAGGCTGTAGAGATTGGATTTGTGGAGGAGGATGCAATGGTGAAGGCGCTGGAGAAAGGGATGGTGGTCAAGGGTATCTGGATTGGAATGATGAGGTGTCTGAGGTGGGATCCATGTGCAGTTCGGCTGGTGGTGGAAGGATTGCCGACATTGGGCAGACAGGAGACCAAGGAGATGGTGGTGGAGGCACTGGGTGGATATAGTGAGATGGTGGACTTCGGGTTCATGTTTTGGGAGGGCACCAAATTGAGGAATGGCAACTGTGAGGTGATGCTGCAACTGGAAGGCAAGGAGGCTACTGGGCTGGGCCGTGACTGGCCTGAGGGGATCAGAATTGGGGGGCAAGAGTGCAAGGTGTGGAGGAGGAAGGGAGCGGAACTGGAGGAGGAAGAGTTGGTGATTGCTCTGGAGGAGAGGGAGGTGGCCAAGGAGCTGTGAAAGAGGAAGTGGGAGGAGTATGCCAAGGATTGGGTCTGGATTGAGGCTGATGGCAAGCAGAAGAGGTGGCAGAAGAGAAACTGAGAGCATCTGCAGGCAGCCATTCAAGGAGCAGCAGTGGAAGAGGAGGCAAGAGTAGAAGTGGCCAAGAATCAGATAGAAGGAGTGGAGGCAGTAGAGGTGTCTTTTTCCCAGCTGGGTGGTGTAGAGGACTTGGCACATACACCAGTGAAAGGAAAGTGAGCAGATAAGGAGGAGATTGGTGGAGGAGGCTTTGAGGTTGATAATGAAGTAGTGCCAGAGACTCAGGTGGAGGATATCCATATGGCTGGGGTGGTGAATGTTCATTGGGAGTGCCCTGAAGCTGGCAAGGTTATTCACTTGGAGAAAGTTGCAGAGGAGGATGAGCTGGTGGATGTGGATTCTGATGTATCCACAGACAGAGAGCAACTACAAGAGCTGAGCAGGACCCCCAGGCCTTCGACTCTTGGGCCCCTGGTGATGACAGCAGAGAGCTGGTATCAGGCAGTACTCGAGGAGCTAGCAGAGGAGGACATTAAGGAAGTGGATGTATTTCAGGGTTCTCAGGAGGCTTGGGAGGGATTCCTCAATATAACGATGCAGGGGCCTAAGCTGGTGATGGCGATGGTGGCTGCCCTTCTGGATGATGAAGGATATGATGTTGATGAAAACAGGATGGCTGACATTAGGAAGGTGGCAACAGAGAGAGTGGACTTATTCTGCAGCAGTGCGAATAGTGATTGAATCTGGAGGGCAATTTGTGAGGACTAGTAAGAAATCATTAGACGAAGGGCTGAGAAGGTGATAGCAGTTCCAGATGAGCTTTAAACAATTCCTTTAATGATGATGAATAACATACATATACTGTCAATCAATGTCAATAGATTGTAGGATGGTGTTAAAAGGTGGCAGCTTTTCAGATGGCTTAAAGTCAGGAGGTATGATGTGGTGTTTCTTCAGGATGTTTGGGCTTATGATGAGTTAGACTATGAGATGTGGAGTAAAGAATGGTATGGTGGAGCAGGTTGGAATAAGCAGGTGGGCGTCTTGGTTGGTATAGGCAAAGGGGAGCTGGTGGAGGTAGAGACCTATAGTGACAGATTGATCTGGGGAAGACTAAAGGGTGAGGCAAGTGATGGGTTGATGGTTGGCTTGGTTTACCTCCCTGCAGTTGGCAGAGAGCAAAAGCAATGGGTTGAGGGATGGCAGGTATGGGATGGTTGGGAGGTAGTTACTTTAGACATTTTGGGGGTGGATTTCAATATGGTTTGTGATTGTATGCTAGATAGGTCTGATGGTAGAGCAGGAGTTGCGGTATCTTCTGGACTTTCTCAATAGCTTTAGGTGGAGCATGACATGGGGTTGGTGGATGGCGTGCGACAACGACAGGGGGATAAGTTGGGACCTTTCACTTGGTAGCATTCAGTTGGAACAACATTGGTTGGGACATGGATAGATTGGGTACTGGTGGCAGAGTGCTGGGGCAATATACTGGACACTGCTGAGGTGCGCTGGTGCCCTTGGTCTGATCACTGGGGAGTGGAGGTTTGTGGTCGATTCCAGTCAGCAAGCAGTGGTAGAGGGCGCTGGCACCTCAATGTAGCCTTACTCAGAAGAAAGGAGGAGAGGGACAATTTTGTAACAATTATGAGACAAAAAGTTCTGTGATGGTAGAATGAAGAGCAGGTGATCACTGAATGGTGGGGTAAATTCAAACACTTGGCTGGTGCCTACTGGTGTGATGTGGGAGAAGTGGTAGAGAAGAAACAGAAGGACAAGGAAAGAAGAGTAGAGAAGGGGCTGAGATGGCAATTGAAGCTTTTAGAAAAGGGGAACTTGTCTGGAGTGGTGTGCCACTGGTTGGCATTGGAGGTGGCAGAGCTGCAGGCAGATTTAAGAGTATCAGAGACCAGGGTGGTGGATGGTCTGCTGGCCAGGCTGCAAGTTAGGTGGTTGGAAGAAGGAGAGAGGTCAACAAGATATCTATCTGGTGTTCTGAAGGCCAGGAGAGTATGATATAGCTGGGTATCAGTACTGCATGAAGATGACATGGAGGTCTCTGGGATTGCTGAGATATTAGGAGAGGTGTCCGGTCAATGGCAAACTCTTTGGCAGGATGGAGGAGAACAAGCTGAAGAGGCTGGACTTGGGGAGGTTAATGACAATATGGTGACTAATTGGCCAGTGACAGCAATTCCTAAGATAGGGGAGGCAGTCATGGGAGAGGTGTCTCTAGATAAAGTATTAGAAGTACTGAGGAAGACACAGACTGGTTCATCTCCTGGGGAGGATGGGTTGCCCTGGGAATTCTGGAAGGAGTTCAAGGCCAAGTTTGGTGACTGGCTGGTGGAGATGACTAATGCTATTCTGAAGGAGGGTAGCTGGATTGGCAATAGGTCCTTGGGGCTAGTTTCTCTTCTTTATAAGGAGAAAGGAGATTGCCGAGTGTAGCATAATTAGCAACCTATCATGCTGCTGAATGTAGATAGAAAGTTGGTGTCAAAGATTCTAGCAGGGAGGATGCAGCAGTATATTGGTGTACTAGTTGGGAAAGAGCAGTGAGGCTTTGTTAAGGGAAGGCAGATCAGAGATAGTACTTCTTGGGTACAGAATATTTTAGAGGGCTGTAGGAGCTGGCAGGTGGATGGACAGATGGTCTTTCTGGATCAAGAGAAGGCCTATGACGGAGTGCAGTGGAGTTACCTGGAGGCCGTTCTAAGGAGGGCAGGGTTTGGTATAGTAGAGGCAGGGTGACTGATGGGCTTGGTATGGGGATGCTGAGCAGTAGTAATGATGAATGGATGGTGTAGACCAGAGTTTGTCTTGGGGAGAGGGGTACTACAGGGAGATCTCTCTCTCTCCTTCTCTATATACTTTCTCTAGAGCCTTTGCTGGTGTGGCTGAAGGGGCGACTCTCTGGACTGCAGATGGGAGATGTGGTCTGGCAGTTGGGCACCTTTGCAGATGATATGGTGGTAGGGTTGGGTAGCCAGGAAGATGCAGCAGTACTGCAAGAAGGGATAGGACAGTATGAGAGACTGGCAGGGGCAAAGTTGAATTGGGGCAAGTGTGAGACAATGGAACTTGGTGCCGGCCTGGGGGGACATGGACAATTTGGACAATTGGTGGCTACAGGGAGTGCTGTTCATTATCTGGGCATCTGGTTCTCAGTATATGGGACAGTCCTGCCAAAGGAGTGGTGGTGTGGACTGATTCAGAAGTTGGAAGGTTCATTGACGAGTTGGTCAGGGAGGAGCTTCTCCTTGGTTGGCAGAATAGTGGTCTTGAATGTGTATTGGCTGCCCAAACTGTGGTATCTGGGTTATCATCTGGATTTCCCGGGGTGGGTGGTGCAGTGGCTGAAGAAGATGGTGGAAGGGTGGATATGGTATGGAAGGCATCTGCAGATTGGATGGGAAACTTTAGTGATGAGGACTACCAATGGAGGCCTGGGGCTGGTGGATTTCAGATGCCGACTGAAGGTACTTCGGAGTTGGTGGGGGCACTAGATGTTAGACCTTGGTGAGGAAGGTTGGGGCAGGCTGGCCATGGACAATTGGGGGGTCCAGTTCTGCCCCCGTGGTGAGGTTTGGAAGGATATGTAGGGCTTGATTCAGATTGGGAGTATAGGTAGGCTGCGGTTTAAGGGGTTCTGGTGGGGTATTGTAGAGGCCTGGCTGGCCATGGGGTTGGCAGGCCCAGAGATAGGGGTGGGTGAGGACCCTGAGCAAAGATGGTGGCAACTGGGAGAGCTGCACATTGGTGGCCACAGCCTGAAGGAGTATTCTTTGAGTGAGGTGATGGAGTGGTTAAGGTCTGGCCCTCTGGAGAGATGGCCACCTGGTTGGCAGAGGGCTGATATTGGTGAGGACTGAGAGTAGGCTCGAATTTGGAATTGGGGAGCCTCAGTATGCAAGATGGTGCCCCCCAAGTACTGGGTGGTTTGGTGGCAATTCTTAAGGCATAATGTGATGCTGAGCTATCAGACTGGATGGATGGAGATTGATAGCTGTCAGAACTGTGAGTGGTGTAATGATGTGGATGGAGGGGTTATTTAGATGCCAGAACATGTTCTGGGGGCCTGCCCAGGTGTGGAAGGGTTTTGGCAGAGTTTGGAAGGATACTGGGGCCCAGAGAGGCATAGGGCAGAGGATCTGGTCAGCCTGGTGGTCAAGCGCCAGCTGGTTGGGGAAATTGATGATATATGGGGGGGCCTAGGTTGAGTTTTGGAGGTCTGGGTCTTGATGGCGGTACATTGGTAGTGGATCTTTGAACAGAACCCATGGATGGGGATTGGGGAGATGGTGGAGCGGTGGAGGTGGCTTGTCCAGGAGGTGGTTCAGGGGTGGTGGCATCAGGGGAGATGACTTCAGTCAGGGGCTGTAAAGAAGGTGCAAGAAATTGTATGGCAGAGTTGAGGGTACCTGGTGTTAGATGATAGTGGAGTAAGATGGAAGGAAGGAGTTGGCTGAAGGGTTCCACCTCTGTATAATTTATGATTAGTAGTAGTTTGTGTTCTTTGTAATTATATTAGATAGCTCATAATAAAGATATGGTGTTTCAAAAAAAAAAAAGGGGCTGGACAGGGGGGGCATAGTGTTGACAGGGGGAGGGGTCAGGTGGTGAGTCAGGTGATGGGTCAGGTGGCTGGCAGGGGACAGGGGTCTGGTGGTGTGATGTTGGGGACTGGTTCTTCTGTGGCTGGGCAAGTGGCTGGGGAGAGGACTGCTAGTGGTGCAGCTGTGCCTGGCGAGATAACCATAGGTATTTCAGGAGCCAAGGGAAAGGTAACTCTGGCAGCAGGGACAGGTGAGTTGGTGGTGAGGCCATTCTTTCACAAATCAGTATCGACATGGACAGTCTTGGCGAATTTTCTGGGATTGGTGATGTCAGCGAGGGAGGTTCTGAGGCTGGTGGGGGAGGAAGTGGTTGGGGCAGAATCTTTGAAGTTTATCCCTTCAGCAGAGGTAGTGGAGATTGGATTTGTGGAGGAGAATGTGATGGTGAAGGTGTTGGAGAAAGGAATAATAGTCAAGGGTGTTCGGATTGGGATGGCAAGGTGTCTGAGGTGGGATCCACGTGTGGTTCAGCTGGTGGTTGAAGGACTGCTGACGCTGGGCAGACAGGAGACCAAGAAGATGGTGGTGGAGACATTGGGTGGATATAGCGAGATGGTGGACTTTGGGTTCATGTTCTGGGAGGGCATCAAACTGAGGAATGGCAATTGTGAGGTGATGCTACGACTAGAAGGCAAGGAGGCTACGGGGCTGGGCCACAACTGGCCTGAAGGATTCGAATTGGAGGGCAAGAGTGCAAGGTGTGGAGGAGAAAGGGGGCAGAACAGGAGGAGAAAGAGTTGGTGATCACTCTGGAGGAGAGAGAGGCTGCCAAGGAGCTACATAAGAGGAAATGGGAGGAGTATGCCAAGGATTGGGTCTGGATTGAGGCTGATGGCAAGCGGAAGAGGTGGCAGAAGGGAAACTGGGAGCGTCTGCAGGTGGTCCTTCAAGGAGCAGCAGTGGAAGAGGAGGCAAGAGTAGAAGTGGCCAAGAATCAGATGGAAGGAGTGGAGGTGGTGGAGGTGTCCTTTTCCCAGCTGGGTGGTGTAGAGGACTCAGCACATGCGCCAGTGAGAGAAAAGTGGGCAGATAAGGAGGAGGTTGGTAGAGGAGGCTTTGAGATGGATAATGAAGTAGTGTCAGAGACTCAAGTGGAGGATACCCATATGGCTGGGGCGGCAAATGTTCATTGAGAGTACACTGAAGCTGGTGAGGTTGTTTACTTGGAGAAAGTTGTAGAGGAGGATGAGCTGGTGGATGTGGCTTCTGACATATTAGCAGACAGAGAGCAACTGCAAGAGCTGAGCAGGACCCCCAGGCCGTCAACTCCAGGGCCTCTGGTGATGACGACAGAGAGTTGGTATCAGGCGGTACTTGAGGAGCTGGCAGAGGAAGACATTAAGGAAGTGGATGTGTTTCACAAATCTCAGGAGGCTTGGGAGGGATTCCTCAATATAGTGATGCAGGGGCCTAAGCTAGTGACGGCAATGGTGGCTGCCCTTCTGGATGATGAAGGATATGATGTAGATGAAAGCAGGATGGCTGACATCAGGAAGGTGGCAGCTGTAATAACTCTCACTTCTACCCCTCTCTTATCCTTTGGATAATTAGGGAAGTGGACTATTACTTAGGGACTTAGTACACAATGTGTACCAAGAAGCCTTCAGTTGAGGAAGCGCTCACTTTAAGTAGTTATAGTAGCAGTGCCTTATCTTTCAAAGGTCTTTCTTGTATGTCTTATCTTTCAAAGGTCTTTCTCTTGTGCCCTATTTCGAGGGTCTTGTTCTTTGCTGTGCACAGACTGAATTCACCTTGGAATTCAGGTTCAATGGATTTACTTAAGTCTTTGTGATTTGTATACCAGTCTCAGTTCTGATAGAAGTTAGCTAGGCTTCTGGAGTTTAGTCAGAAACACTAGAGTCACTTAGATGTCATTACTAAGACTCAGGGAAATGTGTGTGTGGGGGGGACTTGATTCTTGTATCAAGGACTGAACTAAAACTGCTTTATTTCGGATGGAAACTGGGGGGTATTTATACAAGTTGGTCTGCAATTTCTGACTAAGTATGAGTGACTAATTTGGTAACTATAATGAGGTTTGTGATCGCGACCTTTGTCAGGTGGTTTTTGGTAAAGAATATCTTTGTGATCAGGACCTCAATTACTAGGCAATGATCAGCAGCTGTGGCAACTGTTGCTGTGGCACCGATGATTGGGGATAAGCTGGATATCATTTTTCCATGTCGTTTCGTATCATTTGTTTGTTTGTTCGTTCATATGCCATGCTCGATCATATGATGATGTCATTGTCGGGTCACGTGATCGTTTGTTGCATCATTCTATTACATCCTTCCCCCCTTAGAAATTAACATCCTCGTTGATTAAGAAATTGAGAACCAGGGGAGAAAAAGGTGGGGAATCTTCTTCAGAGTTGTTACTATCATTTTCAGGGGCAGGGGAGGTGGTGGTTGCAGATGGCTTGCTGTCCAGGATGGAGAAGTCAATGAGGTCTGCAAATGGTTCTTACATTGGGATAGGTGCTGGTGTAGGAGTTCTCCATCTGATGCAGTTGGGACCATCCAAGTAGGGCTCTTGATCTTTATGTCTGGGAATATCCATTTGGATGGGCAGTCCTTCAAAGAGATCAGAGAGGCCTTGGAGCCATTGGTCAGGGTTGTTATTCATGAGGGGGCTCCAGTAGGGTTTGTAGTCAGTAGACTTGAGGGTGATCCAGGAGTTGGCTTCTTGGGCTACTTTGATTTCTAGTTCATCGACCTCAGGGAAAGAGAGGTTCTGGAAGTCCTTCAGTTGTATGTAGTTGAGGTTGGGGATCGCGAAGGGTGCATGGCACATGATTTGGTGGACCTTCTTGGCGAGTCTTTACTCATGCCTGTCTAGGTAAGTCCAGTCAGAGACTTGGTCCATGGGTAGGCCGTTCATATGTTGGAGGAGCTGGTGCCCAATTTCATATTCATGCCAGATTTCTAGGTGGCTGGTAGCAAGGTAGGCCCTTTCGATAAGTTCACGGCAGTCAAGGACATACTGTCCTAGGTCCTGGCTGGAGAGGTTAAGGGCCTCTGAGCAGCGGTTCCTTCCTTGGATGGCAATCTGGATGTGTCCAAAGAGGCGGTCAACCTGGCTTGGAAGGGGCTGGCTATGGTAGGCAGTTTGGCGGCAGGTGGCAGGCATTCTTGTCTTGTCTTTTCTTTGTGGGGAAAAGGGGGATGATAGTTGTGGGGTATTCTTGCCTTGGGTATTTATACTTATTCGCCCGTCTGGTGTGGCCTTCCTTTGGTCATGCCTTCTGGCAAAATGCATGACCTGTGGTATAAGCAGAGCATGTGCTGATCACATGAGAAGATTCTGATTTCAAAGATCTTGTCACTCGTAGTTGTGGTTACACAGGGTTAACAGGTCTTGGTCCATTTTTTTTTTGTCTGGTTGGCGCATTTGCAAGGACTGGCCATCCTTGTCTAGGGTGAGGGCTCTCATTGTCACGGCTGGGGGTTCGAACCTCTCGGAAATAGACTTTTCTTGTAATCTGAGGCAATTCCTAGTAACAATATCTGTCACGTGGATGGACTTAGACTGGTTTCGACATTGTCGGCTTTCCTAAGTTTCACATGAAGCATCCGTCATCATCTAGTGGAGATGATACAGATGGCGTGAAATGGGATTGTTCAAATGCGTTTTGCTATACTATGCTAGATTGTTCTTTTGCTCAGATATCTTCTTGTTGGTTATCCATAGTGTTCCTTTCTTCGCAATGTTTGGTATTATATGTTTCCAGATAAAAATATGTGGTATCCTTCTAGCTCGCTGTATGCTCTTATACTTAGAGCAGTAGTTCCTTCCTTTGCTGGGGGGTGAGTGTTTCCATGTAGTCCTGGAGGGCTTCACATGCATTCTTCAGGGCTTCTTCTTTTTTCCAGGTGGCATCATGGGCAGGGTAACCCTTCCATTTGATCAGGAAAAAACGCTTGACTGATTTAGGATATTTGTAGACCTTGTGGTCAAGTACTTCCTCAATTTCGAATTCCTCATGATCATTGATCCTAATTGGGGGTGGTGGTGGAACTATATGCTCAGGAAATGGGTTTTCATGGTAGTCCACCAATTGGCTGATATGGAATACTGGGTATACTCAGATATTGTGGGGAAGTTACAACTTGTAGTTGACTTCGCTGATTTTTTCCATGATCTTGTATGGTCCAATTCTTCTAGCATAGAGTTTCTTGGCTGGTTGTTGTGCCAGGGTGTCTGGGTGGAGGTGGTCTGTTCTAAGCATGACCATATCGCTAATATTGTAGGAGGCTTCTCTTCACTTCAAGTTCATGTACTTGGTCTGGTAGTCTTGTGCTTCTATGAGAGCATCTTTTGTCATTCGCGTAAGGTCAGAAATGGTCTCGGCCAGGTCTTGGACTGCTGGGACTACTGATTTCGCAGTAGTGCTTAGGGTCCTTGGGTGTTGACGGTGGTTCAGGAAAAATAGAGTCTTCTTTGTGGAGGTTTGCTGACTGTTATTGTAGGCGAACTTGGCATGGGCTAGGTACTTGTCCCAATCATTCTGCTTGTAACAGCAGAAGATACTAAGCATCTGTTTGAGAGTCCTGTTGGTTCGCTCGGTTTGACCATCAGTCTGAGGGTAGTAGGCCGTAGAGAACTTCAGCTTGGTCCCATGGAGGGAGAAGAATGCCTTCCAGAAGTTGCTTGTGAACTTGGCATCTTGGTCAGATACGATAGTGCTAGGCATGCCATGTAGCCTGAATACTTGGTTGAGAAAGATCTCAGCAATTTCTGGTGCTGTAGTGGTGGTCTTGGTGGGTGCAAAATGGGCTTATTTACTTAGGCGGTCTATGAATACTACTATGGCATCCCATCCTGCCTTGGTCTTGGAGAGTTGGACAATGAAGTCCATTGCAATCTGATCCCAGTTGTGACTCGGGATAGGCAAGGGTTGTAGGAGTCCTGCTGGTAGCTTGTTACTACTTTTGAACCTTTGGCACATCTTATATGAGGCCACAAAGTCTTTGATATCCTTGGTCATCTTTGGCCAATAGAACTCTCTTGAGAGGAGGTTGTAGGTTTTTTCAAAACCAAAGTGTCCTGCTGCAGGAGTATCATGGAGTTCCTGCATGATCTTGAGTCGCAGAGTATCATTGTTAGGTACAACCACTCTGTCATGGTCCCTGTAGGTAAGTCCATCATAGTAGGTGAATCTCTTGGCCATTTACCTTATGGGTTCTGGGACCTCGGCCTCTGGGTCTTGGCTGATTTGAAGGAAATTTGTCAGGGGGCTGTCTTGCTGGTAGCCATCCTTGATCATTTGGGTAAAGTCTCTAATTACTTCAACCATGATGACAAGTTCATCTTCCATATACCTGGAGAAACCATCAGCCACATGGTTGGTTTTACCTGGGATATACTTGATTTCCATATCAAAGTTGGCAATGATTTCCATCCAGCGGGCTTGTCTGTGGGTTAGCATAGGCTGTGTGTGAATATATCGCAGTGTATGGTGGTCAGTGTAGGCCACAAATAGCTGTCCTAGGAGGAAGTGGCGCCATTCCTGGAGTGCAGTGACAATAGCTAGGAGTTCCTTCTCATGGGTGGTATATCGGGTCTCAGCTGGCTTGAGCTTCTGGGAAAGGTAGGCCACTGGGCAGTCTTCTTGGCTGAGTACTGCTCCAATAGTAATATCAGAGGCATCTGTGGTCAGGGTGAATGGTCTGGTAGAGTCAGGTGCAATTAGCACTGAGGCCTCAGTAAGGAGTCTCTTGAGGTAGTCCATAGCCAGGGTACATTAAGGGGTCCATTCAGCTTTGATGTTCACTCCTTTGTGGGCCAGGCTAGTCAGTGGGGCTGCAATAGCAGAGTATCCTTAGATAAACCTTCGGTAATAACCGGCAATACCCAGAAAGCGCTGGAGTAGCTTGAGGGTAGTAGGGATAGGGATATCCTTAAGGGCTGATACCTTTCGGGGGTCCACATTAATATCTTCAGCAGAGATGATGTGTCCTAAGTACTCAATCTGGTCTTGATAGAATTTACACTTACTCATCTTGGCATAGAGCTGGTGTTCTTGCAGGAGGGTCAGTACTTGTCTGAGATGGGTGTAGTATAACTCTACTGTCTCGCTGTAGATTAGTATATCATCAATATACACAAGGACACAGATGTTGAGGAGTGGTCCAAAGATGTCATTCATCAGATACTGGAATGTTGCTGGAGCATTGGTCAATCCAAAAGGCATGACTCGGAACT